>APFE030638333.1:0-20175 GCA_000404065.3 Pinus taeda
GGTATGGAAAGGTTGGGAGATAGAGTTGAGACCATGGAGAGAAAGTCCTCTTGGGAAGGACAAACAAGCAACACAACTAGGAATCCCAATTTTAGAAAAAACCAAAACCCAAATGTTGGGAGAACTAGTCCTGATCAGAACATTAGACCTCCATTTCAAGAAAATCATGCAGAGGCCTCAACCACTAGTGAACAAATGGAAGATCCCCACATCAATTTAATGGGTCTGGACAGTGAAGAACAGGTATTCTTAACACAAGATGATCAATAGGCCTAAGACTACAAATAGTTCCAAGCAAAATCTGGTGAGTCATTTGATTTCAGAGAAGGGTATGACACAGCAGTCTATGAAGTACACAAACAATACAAGTTAAGGAGTAGAACCATAGATATACCTGAGAATACCAAACAAACACACACCAAACTACCCAAGAAAACTAGTGATAAAGCTGCCTTAACAGAGTCCTCAGATAAAAAACCCCACAAAGAGGTTACAGTGGAAGATGTATCTGATATACAGCCCCCAGTAAAACCTACACCCACACCACTTCTTCCAACAGAAATTTTGGGCAAACCTCTAGAAAACAGATCTAACCCAAACATATCCCAAAACAATATGCCTGATCAGGACATTCTCACCCAAAATTCAGTAGAAAAGGAAAAATTTGCTTCTCATAATGTAAAAGTTCAGATGGAAAAACCTTTCAATCTTGAAACACAAATTGGCAAACTGAAAATTGCAATCCCTCTGTCTGAACTAGCCAAACATGAGGTCTTCAGACAACAAATTAATAGATCATTGCAAGTACCAGAAAATAGGGATGTAGTCAACATTCTGGATGACCAAACAGAACTAATTTTTGGCTCAGAAGTCAATGGCAAATCAGGGGATGGAGGAACTCCTCCATTCTATGTAAGCCTAAACATTCATGACAAAGTATTACACAATGCCATGTTTGACTCAGGGGCCTCTCATAACCGAATGCGCAAATCAATAATGGAAAAACTTGGATTAGACATCACCAGACCCTATAAAGATTTATTTTCATTTGATTCCAGCCAGGTAAGATGTTTAGGCCTGCTCAAAGACCTCTATGTATCCCTAATCCAATATCCAGCCAAAACAATTCTAATGGATGTAGTAGTGGCTGACATTCCACCTAAATATGGTATGCTCCTATCAAGATCTTGGGGTGCCAAACTCCAAGGATATTTGCAACTAGACATGTCATATGCCACAATTTCAGTCTTTGGCCAGCCAAAGAGACTGTACAGAGAGACACTCATGAAATATGTGGTCAGCAGCCAAGATAAACCTCAAAATTTTCCAATCTACTCCATCCATTCAGATATGGACTCCTTCATACTATACAATGCTAATACGTGCCCCAAAACTGAGCTCAAGCTCCTGGAGACAAAGGAAACCAGGCATGTTAATGAACTATCCATTATTGTTGAACAACAGATCACTAATCTCATTAAAACAGCAAAGTCCGCTGACAAGTCACAAAAATTACCAAAGCTAGACTTGCCCACTGAACAAATCTGCAAATCAATTGAGACTGAACAGGTCTGTAAATCAATTGAGACCAATACTGACCAAGAAACCTGGCGGTATTTAGAATTTGATGGGTCATTAAATAAGCTTGGAGCAGGAGCAGGGGTATGGATACACAATACTCAAAATGACCATGCTCTAGGTCATGCCTATAGGCTTAACTTCAGATGCACAAGTAACATGGCAGAATATGAAGCCCTCCTACTAGGTCTCAAACTGATAAAGAATCTAGGAGTGACCAAAGTCTCCATATTGGGGGATTCAGACCTCATTATCCAACAGATAAAGGGAAACTTTGTTACAAATGATCCCAGACTGAGGTCTTATAGGTTGACTGTAACGGACTTGCTCAACAACTTCCTAGAATATCAGCTCACCAAAATACCTAGGAACCACAACTTGCATGCTCACAATCTGGCAACCTTTGCAAGTACCTGTAAGCTTCCTTTTGGGCCTAACCACCAATTCACTACTAAAATCAAACACAGGCCCTCTGTTCCAGAAAATGTAAATAATTGGCAAGTATTTGAGAATGATACTCAGATAAATAATTTTTTAACCATGAAGGAGGAATTCTCAAACTTAAACATTGACACAAGCATTAAGGAGGATCGAAACCAAAAGGATGAACTAAACACCAGTATATCATCTGAAACAGCAGATAGGATATTACATCCTACAACCTTTGACCCTGCCAATTTGGAGAAACTAAAGATAGCAGATCTGGATGAAATTAATGAGGAAGAAACAGAAGTAATTCAGTTAAAAGACAATTTCTTGCCTACAGGTCTTGCTCCTTTAGAAGACATCTTTGATTCAAATGATCTCCCTAAAAAACCAAAGATGCAACCCATCAATGCAGAAATAGAGGAGTGTAACATTGGGACCATTGAAAATCCTAAAATGATCAAGCTCTCTAGAACCCTACCTCCTGATAAGAAGCCATAATATATCAAGTTGTTCAAAGAATTTCAGGATGTATTTGCCTGGAGCTATGAGGACCTTAAGTCCTATGATACTACAGTGATCCAGCACACAATCCCCCTGAAAGAAAACCAAAAACCCTTTAAACAGAAGCTAAGAAGAGTCAATCCAGTACTTCTTCCCCTAATAGAGAAGGAAGTAAAACGAATGTATGAAGCTGGGATAATTTCTCCCATAAGGTTTTCTGAATGGATTTCCAACCTTGTACCCACAAGAAAGAAAACAGGGGAGATAAGACTTTGTGTGGATCTGAGAAATTTAAACAAAGTCTCTCTCAAAGACCACTACCCCTTGCCAAAAATGGATCACATCTTACAAAGGGTAGTGGGAACCTCAAGGATTTCATTACTGGATGGCTTCTCTAGATTCAATCAAATATTAGTCCACCCAGATGACCAAGATAAAACTGCCTTTACCACACCTTGGGGAACGTTCAAATATGTCAAAATTCCTTTTGGACTCAAGAATGCTGGAGCCACATTTCAAAGGGAAATGGATATAGCCTTTGCCAAAGAAATCCATGAGTTCTTAGTCATCTACCTTGATGATCTGACAGCCTTCTCAAAATCAAACCAAGAGAATTTAAAACATCTCAGACAAGTGTTCTTAATTTGCAGAAAGTATGGCATTTCTTTAAACCCAAAGAAATCACTATTTGGCCTGGAAGAAGGAAAACTTCTTGGTCACATAATTTCAAAATATGGCATAAGAATTGACCTTGATAGGATTCAGGCTATCCTGCAAGTCCCCCATCCAAGAAACATCAAGGAGTTACAAGCCTTTTTGGGGAAGATTAATTTCCTAAGAAGATTTATCCCCAACTTGGCTGAGCTGATAAGATTGTTGAATAATATGCTCAAGAAAGATGCCAAGGTCAAATGGACAATTAAGGCTAAACAAGCCTTTGAAGAAATCAAGATAGCCCTGACAAAAAATCTTGTGCTTACAAGCCCTAGTTTTGATAGAGACTTTATAATCTTCTCCTTTGCCTCTGAAAACACAATTGATGTTGTCCTACTACAAAAGGATGACTTGGGATGTGAAAAACCTATTTCCTTTTTCAGTAGAGCCCTTAGGGATGCCCCACTCAAGTACAAAATCATGGAAAAACAAGCATATGCCCTGGTAAAGGCCATCAAGGATTTCAAATTTTACATTCTGTACTCTCACATAATTGCATATGTGCCCAATGCAGTAGTCAAAGATATCTTAACCCAAGAAGGAATGGAAGGCAAGAGGGGAAAATGGATTGCCAATATTCTAGAATACAATATAGAAATCAAACCAACAAAGCTTATAGAAGGACAAGGGCTAGCTAAACTAATGACTGAGACTAACTTTGAAGCCCTTGACATAAATGAACTGGATAACGAACAAGAGATGGTGACTCCATAGATCAATCAAGCCTTTCTAGAATCACCTTGGTATGCTGACATATGTTTTGTATTATTAAACATGCAAGATCCTCTAGGGTTATCCAGAACCAAGAACAGATTTCTAAAACTGAAGGCTACAAAATTTTGTATCATAGACAATGTGTTATTTTGGAAAAATCGTGAAGGTGTCCTACTCAACTGCCTGACTTCAGATGAAGCTGATAAGGTCCTCAGAGAATTTCATCCAGGGGACTGTGGAGGACACTTATACTGGAAATCCATAGCTGATAAAATCCTAAGGGTTGGATTTTATTGGCCCTCCTTGTTTACTAATGCAAAAAAAGTTTGTAATGTCATGTCATAAATGTCAGATCTTTGAAGGGAAGAAGAGGTTGCTTCCCTTACCCCTCAAGCCCATTTCAATTGAAAAACCATTTCAACAATGGGGTTTAGATTTCATTGGAGAAATACACCCTTCATCCTGAGGCCAGCGTAGATGGATCCTGACAGCTACTGATTACTTCACCAAGTGGATAGAGGCTATACCTTGTAGACAAGCAAATGATTCAATTATCATACAATTTCTAGAAACCAATATCCTATCGAGATTTGGCTGCCTAGAGAAAATCATAATAGATAATGCAGCTGCCTTTAAATCCAAGAAAATGATCAGCTTCTATCACAAATATCATATCACCCTAGGTCACTCAACAACCTATTACCCTCAAGGCAATGGCCTAGCCGAGTCCTCCAATAAAAGCCTGATCAACATCATTAAAAAGGTCTTGGAGGAGAACAAAAAGAATTTGCATAAAAAGTTGGTGAATGCACTATGGACAGATAGATTGACCACAAAAAGATCTATTGGTACTAGCCCATATGAATTGATATATGGCCTAGAAGCTGTGTTCCCATCCTCCCTTGGGATCCCTGTAATCAAATTGCTGCAAGAAATACAGGCTGAACCCAACGATATCCAGAGAAGGATCAATCAGACAATCCACTTACAACAAACAAGGGAAGAAGTGTATCATAGGACCCAAGTTCTACAGGAAAATCTCAAAAAGGTGTTTGGCAAAAGAACAAAGACTGAGGACTTTTTCATAAGTAACAAAGTACTGAAATGGGACTCTAGGAGGGAAGACAAAGGAAAGCATGCAAGTTTGACTTTCTATGGAAACGGCCATTCACAATTCAGGCTGTACAAGGTAACAATACCTTCTTTCTCAAGAGTCTAGATGAGTCAAACAATGATGAAGGCCCAGTGAATGGGAGAATGCTCAAGCACTACCATGATACATAAGCATAGGATGGCCACATATTGTACATAAAGGTCTATATTTTCAAGCACTTTTTTCCTTTTTTCAGTAGATATATAGAAGAGCAACTACAACAGATTTTGAAGAAATATCAGCAAAACCACATCAAGATGACATAGATGCTGGAGAAATCTCAGATGAACAGAGGAGAGCAAGGTTTTCAAAATAGAAAACCAATGATAGGCAATGATACAGGCTAAGCAAGTCATGAAATATTTGTTGTTGTCCTAAAGAGGTCATGAAGCACTACATACCATCTCACTAAGTGCAGATCAAAGGTGGCAATACTAGAGAAAATTCACTACAGAGAGAGGAAGAAAATAAGGCTATCTGACCTGCTGTTCTTGGCTTTCCACCAGATAAAGCCATCCCCAAGTGGAGCCACTATTAGGTTCCTATACCAATAGGTTTCATCTTTCATGATTGACAGTGGAAGGGATAAATATGTTCATCATTGCAGGCTGCAAAGGTTCCATATTTTGTGTACATACTACAAAAAAATTAAAAAATTAAAAGAGGGTATGCCTTAAAAGAATAATCAAAGGGCAAGAAAATCAAATGGTCAAGAGAAAAGTGAAAATGAACCCCAAACTAAAGACCAGGAAAGTGGCCAGTCAAAATGCCACTACTAAGCTCATTTCGCAGTGTCATGTTATCCAAGTACTGCTGCTAATCACACTTGATGGATGGCCCAACAACCTAAACTCGACCATGCCATGGTTAAATTGCTTGCTGCAGAATAGAGAATGTTCCCTGACCAAACAGCTCAAGCTTGGCAGATGACTAGCTAGGTAGAGAAATAAAGGTGCCCAACTGCTTAATCTGGGGCCTTGGAAGAAATAAGCGAAGATATTAGATAGCAGGGCAGTCAAAAGAAAAAGAGGAAAATCAGGGTTTGCTAATTCAAGTGCACCCACTTTAATGAAGAAAAAAAGTTAGGATTACTAGGATGGGTAAGAAGTGCAAGGTTGCAGAAATGAAGAGCCATCACCAATTCGCCTATTAAGTGAAAAAACTTATGCCACTCAGGATGTGGGCATCAAAAACAAAGAGTGGAGGACAAACATCGGAAGCATGTCTAACTTCCCCAGTTTCCCCCAAAAATCATTTCTTACTAACACTCCCAAGGGCCTTGAGATCTGCTCAGGTGTCCAGTTCCACTCCATTACATCACAAACTACTTGGTCAAACCATGAAATTCAAACATGAAAAGAAGCCACATTTCTTGCATAAAAACATCCTTTTTCATCATTTCAATTATCCTCAAAATCCTAAGTTAAGTTTCACTTATCAAAACTTGGCTTCACCCCTTCATTCACCTCACAAACCATACTAATCACTAATTAGCTCCCCAAATCCCCCCTACCCCTAATCTATTACAATCGAATGAAAATCTCCCAAAAACAACTATAAATACCCTCCCCCAAGCACTATAGCTAAAACCTTCCTTGGGAAATATCAAACCCCCAAGGGTTAGTATTAGCCCTCAAAACATCCAAAAAACTATGGGGTTGAAAAACTATGGTGAAAAGGAAAAAAAATCAATTCCCCACCCTCATTTACCCTTTTCCCCCTTTCCTCCGCCCTAAACCTGTTTATTATAAAGTTTTAAATGAAAAACTTTTAAATAAAACGCGCGTAAAACCCATAACCTAAGGTTTTACCCACCCCGCTCCCGATATATTAAACATATTTTATATTGGGCAAGTCCCCATCAAATAACGTAGTGCACTCACAATCACCACCCACCGTGAAATCTCCCGCCCCGCCCATCCTACGTGGGCGGTCGATCTTCAACCAGAACCGCCCGACCTTTTGCGTCCAGGGGATGGGCGGTATTGCCGCCATACCCCCACCACGCGTCAGGCGCCCGGGTTGTTCGCTGCCCCCCCCCACTCCAAATAGCTTACTGCCAAGGACCCTTCTAGGGAAACCACTTACCACTTTTCTCCCACGCTGGCGTCACACCCCTGTCAGCGTGACGTCACCCCGCCTTGCCACCACCAGGCTCCACGTCACCCCTGGCCACCACGTCGCCCTGTCCACCCTGCCACCGTGTAAGTGCCACCTGGGCACCCATGTCACCTGCCACGTCACCTATCCGTACCCGGGCCCATGATGACGTAAGCACGACGTCATCACAAAAAGGTGCCAATATGCCAAAAATGCATAAAAAGGCGTCAAAAAACCGTTATTTCGCATTATTTTATACGACGCCTGGAGCTCCTCTAAAAGAGAAATTCATCTTCCAACGGTCAAAAAGCAAAAGCTATCCACCAAAGTTGTTGCCCCCTCCACTGTCAACCCAACTACCTACAATTCAGACAATTCGAACGGTGCAAACGCCTCGTACGCCATTAAAACCAGGTATTTTGCCGCAAGCACCCTCTCTTGTCCACTGTTCTCCGTGCAATCCTATTTTCCTGCTTAAACAACTCAGTTAAGGGACCCACATTGTTGAAATTCACCTCTAAAATCTACCTAAAAAACCTCTGAAACCCCTGCACGACGGAACTCTCAAGGAAACCCGTGACCCGCGGTGAAATTTACCAGTTTTTAACAAGAAGCAACTAAAAAAGCCAAGCCACAGGCTAGAAGACTAAATTGACAGTTCCCCCACCCCTGCTAAAGCAACTCTCTGCAAATAACCAGCTAACCAGCTCAAAAACACCCTGGTTCCTCAAAACAGAGTGCCCCACAGATTCATTAAGCCTGTGACAGCCTCCTTGCACTGCCAAACTACTCACTGCAAACAGAGAGCAGTAAGCCATTCCTCAGCATTCACATCAAGAAATACAGTAAACCACCAACAAAAGCAAGACAATGGACACTCCAGCTGCTCCGGATGTATTGCCAATAAATCCACCTAACAGAGAGCTAGAAGCTATACCACTCGTGGACAGTGATGCCCTCATCACAGACTTTGTGGCAGAGAGAAACCACTTGCAAACATATTGCCAATTAAGAAACAGTCACTTGGAAACAATGACCTATATGGGGTCTGGAAATCTAATCTACCCACCTACTTCCTGCCTCCTGTGAACATTTTCCCTGAAATCATCCACCTATGTGCAGAGAACTATGACCAAAAACTCAGGGCTGTGAAATCTCCATCTGGGAGCATCCTCTTCTATATAACCCCAGATTCCATCAACCAGATGCTCAACGACAAGCAGACCCAGTTACTATACCCCTTCTCCATGAACTACTTGCTAGATGAGGGCTCCAAACTTTCTAGTGCAAACATTGCTGCCATAGCCAGGAAATTCATGAAGGCAGACTGCCAACCTTCTGGGCCACCTCCTTTCTCCTATGCAGATTTCAATGAGCTTGGCAAGCTACTGGTAGATATGCTGACCTCTGTGCTGGGGTTCACCAAAAACAAGCATGTTGATCTAACTGTGCTGGTCATGCTCTCTGCATAAAGCCTTATGAAGCCCCCTGCTATGAAATACAATTATCACAAGTACATTGCCAATAAGATACATGATCAATTGACAAGGCTGGACAGAGAGGCAATATTCAAATATTCCTCATACATCTATCACTTATTATTATACTACCAGACAGATTGCTTCCAGCGCTCAATCAAGAAGCTAGACTCACAGGGTGAGAGAAGGTCTGTGATCATCTGGTCTTCAGTCTTCCACCAAGTCCAGAATTCCCCCTACTCATACTGTGAATTCATTGATCAATTTGTGTATCCAGTCACATGCCTTTTAAGAAGGACTCCTCCTATCAGATTGTCCAAGGATATGCAGAAAATCTTGCAGCTATCCAGAAGCTACAAAATTGGTGATTGGTACTTGTACCAAAACCACACTGTCATCAGAATTTATGGCTGTGAGCTCTGTCCCTACAGGCTCCCAAAGTATGTCCCTATGAAGATATTTTCCCTGGAGTACTATAGACAGCTTATAAGCTCTGATCTAACACACTTTCACAGTGCCAAGAAGAAAGCCAACCTAAAGTTTGGGGACCACCTAGGCCCATTTACCATGAACAAAAAAGATGGTTGGCAAGAAGCTGACCAAATACTAGGACAACAACTCAAACTCAAGAGAAGCTTCTGGTGGGTCCCTTATGACCCTGAAGGTTTCATCAGTACTAGGAGGGTTAAATATAGGCTGCTAGCCTATAAGCATTGCCCACTCCCTCAAGTACAACAATTTTCTAATCAAGATGAATGGGTGCCTGAATCAATAGTAGAGGAATTGAATCAGGAAGAAATAATGGAGTAGAATGTAAAGGACTTGGAAAAAACTCTTGACTTAGACTCTTGTCAACAGGTCCTGTTCAAGCAACCAGTCCAAGCAGGAGAAGGCACCTCTACTACGCCAGCTGCACAACACATCCAGCAGGCTCCAACAACAACAACCACAACAAAAGGAAAGGAAAAGATGGATGAACAACAAGAGGTAGAAACAGGGCAGCCTAGTACTTCAATGGACCAACAATCAGGACAGGCCCCTCCCCAGCAAACTGAACAAATTCAAAACCCAGTTTTGCAGACTTCTCTCAATGATGAGAGAGGGAAAAAGAGAGACAGAGAAGAAATCACACCTCCAACAGGGTCATCACAGCAACCAGAGGCCAAGAGGCCGAGGGAAGACCCTGAAGCAGAAGAAGGAGACATAAGTGAAGAGCTGGCAGAAAGCCAAAGCAAAGAAAAACAAACGAGCCAACAAACGGCCACTAGCTCATTTCAACTAGAACAGTCTCAACAGCATACTATGGAGGTGTCCTCCTCCAGAGAACAGGGCAAAAAGCCAGCTACAGTTAAAGAGGGCTTCAAAGAGATCAAGGCACAAAATGAGTTGCTAAGGGTGCAGCGCTATGAGCAATTCCTGAATAAAACCCCAGCCAAAAAGCAAAGATTGATGGCTGCCTTTGATCTAAAGGAAGGAAAGATGGTCTTCACTCATCTAAAGCCCAAAGTCCCACATCCAAAGACCACAACAGATTATTACAGGACAAATCTAGAGGTCTTTGCTAAATACATACACCCCATGGATCAAATTGAGTTGCACAAACAGACTGGGGAGATGGTGTATGCAACACTTGCTGACAGGGCAATGTTGGCCCATCAGCTAAAAGAATCCCTAAAGCACACCAACAGACAGCTTGATTTGGAGAGATTGTCCTCCTCCGCGAAAGACAAAAGAATAAAGACTTTGGAGGACATAATTATTGATTTGGGACATGACCCAAAAGACCCAAATTGTGTTAGAGCCCTTATGAAGAAAAAAGAGGATGATATAGCTGCATTGAGGAAACAGGCAAAATTGCCTCCTACCATCCATCCTGACACAGCAAAGCTTGCACAAGAAAAACAGGTGGATAATGCTATGGAGCTGCTCCTAGTCATGAACCAAAGGATACTACAAATGGAGGTAGAGTTAGAGAAAGCTCTACAGGACAAGCAAGGGGAATCAGCCTCCCAATCCCCTCAAACTTCAACAAACCATGAACCTGCCCCTCCAACACAAGCAACAACAGCCCCTCCTACTGCTCCAGCACCTACTACAGCTACATCAGCAACTGGAGCAACAATAGAAGCAACAACAGCAACAGAATCCAACATGGGAATGGAGGAATTGATGAAGGCTGTTAAAGAGCTGGAAAATCAAGTCACTGAAATAAATATTGCCAAGGAAAAACTGGCCAAGCTGGAGGCCAGTTATGACAAATCAAAGATGACAATGGCAGAAAAGCAAAGAGAAATAAAGGCCTTGGAGGCCAAAGTAAAAACTCTAGAGAAAGAGTTGATGCTAGGTAAGACCCTAGCAGAAATAAAAAAGATTATTTGGGCCAAAATTGGCCAATCTATACAGTACCAATGGAGGTCCATTCAAGCAATGTTTGAACAAGTGGAGCTAATAGAAGTAGCTCATGTAGAGATTCAAAGAGCCAGGACAGCCCTGGGAATAATCCCTGAGCAGGCCACCAAAATGATTCACTTTCTCTATAACTGCACTAGAGAAGAATTGGCTACTCTACAAATAGCCAACAGAACAGATACAATCCTCACAGCCAACAAGGTACTGACATTAAGGAATTTTACTCAGACACTAGAGAGGAAATGTCAGGAGATGAAGGTTGAGATAGATGAATTCAGAGCTAAAATGGCTATTTTACTGGACAAAGGACTGCCAAGCCTAGTGACTGGCATAGGACAACTGCTGTCATATAATCAGTATATGACAAGGATCAACAATTATGTTGAAAACCAGATCACAGCATCCAACAGCTCCACAGAAGAAGTAGGGCCCCCCTCTGGGCAATCCCTCTATGACAAACTGGAGAATCTGTTCTTTATTGAACATGAAATAAATCATCTGTTCGAAGTCCCTACTAACTTTTATAGACATACAGAGGCAGATGAGACAGTGGTTAAAATGAGGAGACATCAGCTACGCCCAGTTGATTGGTGGCAAGCAATGTTGGAGATTTTGCCTAGATAATTCCACTTTGCTTTTTGCCTTTTTTGGAGAAATATCAGCATACAGATCAACATACAGATCAGCATACAGATCAGCATACAGGTCAGTAGACAAGTCAGCAGGCAGATCAGCATACAGGTACAGCAAGCAGTATACAGATGACTCAGCAATCCACCCAAATAGCATGCTAAAGTTAAAGCAGGATTAAAGGTACTGCTACGGCCTACTTTCTAGAGCCATAAAGTCAAATCAGTCTGACAGAAGAATGTCGGCTACCTCAGCATTAAAAGCTATATTTATGTTGTCATTTAATTTTTGTAAGAGAGTTGGTGGTGCAATTTATTACATCATAACTTTCCACTAAGATATTTTATACCCTATTTTTGTATATATATCCCTCAGATAATGCATTGAGGGTTAGTTGTAATGCAATTCTTCCTGAAGAGCTCTGTTGTATACTAAATACTTTCTCATAATAAAAGTTGTTGATGGAGATTTCTGGTTCCAACGCTGTCCGAAGATGGATATGTAAAGCTTTGTTTTTGTTGCAGAATTCCTATGTCATGTGTTGAATCAATAAGTTTCTCTTACCGGTGTATGTGTTTCCTGTTTATTCCATAACTCATATGTTTTCACAATCTTAGTAAGTAGAGAAAAGGAATAGCCTAGGATTTGTTTCAAACACCCTATGCTCAATCTCTATTTCTAAATATGTTTTCTGCTGGATTAGCCATGGATATGAATTCTTAATTTCTCATGTCTAAACTTATCCTAACATGGTAAATACTGTTTAAGAATTCTTAATTTCTCTTAAGCAATACTTTCATGTTTTTTCATTAGCATAGTGAAAGATTCTTAACTTCCTTTCACTCACTAAATCCCCAATTTCACCAACAAATCTGATAAATTGTTTCACACATGCCTATCTTGCTCTGCAGCAACACTCTATTTTCACAAATCCACTTTCAAAAGAAATAATATCTCAACTCCATTGCCCAATGGAACAAACTGTCCTGTAAATCTATACCTCAGTTCTATATTAATTCATCAACCCACCAAATTCAAAACAAACAGTGCATCATAACTAGCCTAAAACACTCATCAAACAAAGCTAAACTATAAAGAGAGAGCCCTCTCTGGTTGCAGGTAGGCTAGGACCTGTAGCTGCAAGATTGGTCAGTGGTTACCTCGACCGTATTCCCTTTAGGAAGCAGGGAACAACCTGAGTGTTAACACAAGTTATGGCTTGATTTCATGGTACATTCCTCCTCCTCTAGTTCGATCTATAACTATGATATTGTTGAGACATAGCATATAGTTAGGTTTAATCTATATATGATTAACACCGTGAATGTCATGTTGTGTTCCTTTAATATGCCTATGTAATATATGTTGGCATGTGACCCATAACACACTGGACTAATTTTTGGGATTGTGAAACATAGGTTGGCATGTAGGCTGGGTCCACATCATCACCTTAGTTCAGAGCCAAGTTTATTATAGTGTAATAAGTTTTGGTTCAAAAGGCTTATCATGTAGCTTAGTTGGTTGAGTGAAGGCAGTGGAGTCGCCATTACCTTGGTTCAGGTCCTAGTGGTAACTAAGTTAGATTAATCATTTTATTGTTATTGAATTTCATTTCATTCAATGTTTATCTTATTGGTGAAATACATTTTGTAGTGTCGACACTGGAATATGACCATTTTGCCTAGTGTCACTGGAATTAGGCATTGTGTAAAACAATTAACTTAATAATGGTCTCAAATGGTCATTTGGAGTAGCTCATTATTAAGCCAAAATGAAATTTGATATTTTCCTAATGATTAGTGCTCATAAATGAATGTATCCAAATGAATTAAATTCATTATTGACACATATTTTATGACCAAACACTTTATTTCATGTTTTAAATGGTTTACAAGTAGGTTGACGTGGTTTTGGATATATGGAAATAATAGTTCCAAAGAAGGAGTTTTCATGACCAAATTGACGAACTTGTTCGAGAACAGTTTTGAGAGTACTATAGAAATAAATGACAATAATTGATATGGAAGTTTTTGGTAGTGACTGCATTGATAATGTTTCTAGGTTGTGACAATTGTTTTAATATTAACTAATAACTATAGAAGATAATAGTGGATCTGGTTTGAAAGGTTTTGAAAATATGTCCATAAGGAGTTAAAGAAGGAGGTTTGTGCCTTGAGCAAGCTTGGAGACTCAATCAAGTTCAATCCTAGAGAAGGTTAGAGCTTCCTCATCATCATAGTGACTGCCTCAATCAGGTTGGACAATAGAGCAATTCAAAGCTTGTTCATGATCAAGGTTGATGCCTTAGTTAGGTTGTAGCCTACATCGATTTTCTGTTTGCACCCTTCAACGTTAGTGCCACAATCAGGTTATATAGTAATGCAAGTAGAAAAATGCATATTTTAGGGGTCTATGCCTCTAGAATGTCAGATCTTACAAATTTGTGTAATGAATTTAAAGCATAGGAAGAAGAAATATTTGTGGTTTTCTCCCATGTGGGTTTCCACATAAGATATTGTGTCTCTTTATGACTCGTGTGATGAATTATTGATGGGTTGTTGATGTAATGGTAGCTTTGTGATGCATTTTTTACTCTATTGATATGTGTTTTATGGTTATGGTTTATTGCAATATGATTTTTTCTTGAAGAAAACTTACGAAATTGTAGAGTTTTTATCACACTAATTCAACCCACCTTGTTCGTGTGATATTTGGTCCATAACTTTCACGATTATAAATTTAGCAAGAATACTCAAAGTATAAAACTTAGTTTCACAAGTTATGATACTATATTTGGTTTCAGTTTTAGTGGCTCCTAAGGCCATCATAAAAAATATATTCAATACTAAGATATTTTTTCTATGGGGAGGGAAAGGAAAGAAAATAAATGGTTAATTATGGCTTGGGAAAAGTTGCTCCATCCTAAAATTAATGGAGCATTCTGCCTCTAACATCTAGTCATAATTAGTGAAATCTTAGGAGCTTAAAAATGGCCTTGGTGGATTCAAACTCCAAATGAGCTATGGGGAAAACTTTGCAGGGTAAAATATACAACTAATGCATAGGAAAAAGACCTCAAGAGACTAGAAAGTTGAATCCCATATATAGAATGATTCCTAATATAGTAGTCATCTAGTATAGAATCATGGATTCTAGGAAATAAGAAATGGCGATTATACCTTATTCAATGAGGATTCGTGGAATCTACTTCGCAAAATACATGATATAGAATATTTATGGGAAATACATGCCAACATGATCTTTCAAGTGTTCTCCAAGGTGGTTCACTATTAGGAATGCCTTTCATATAACTCAAGATGGTGATCCTAGTTCCAAAATAAAATTGGAATCATGAAATAAATAACACAACATGAAAATATTTTAGACAAATATAATGAGTATAGTAATTAAAAATTATTGAGGCCCAACCAAGATTATGTGGTGTTACAAGCCTACTGGAACATAAAATCTAAAATACTCTTGTAATATAGAAACATATGTTTCCTCCATCCCTATAAATAATATATATGAAAATGTTTATAAGTTAAAATTACAGCCAAACGTTTCTCTGTTCCTGGAGCTCTCTGTGTATGGGAAAACACTCTCATGGGATCAAGTATAATGTCAAGGATTTCAAGGTCCTTCCAATTTCCACATCTATTCTCTTAACTCTGAAACAATAATAATTTCAATAATTCTTGTCCCTGCCCCTCATTTCTTTATGTAAAGGGATCTTCCATATTTCATAAATTATAAATAGTAAGGGATAGAATCATATCTACCATAACTTATTAGAGAACCACAACTTCTAGGAACATTGAAGGAAAGGAACAGATATTCCCTTAAATGATTTGTTTGGGAAATGGTCACTAACAACATCAAACAAGCCTTTATTTTCTCTAGATGTAATCCTTATGATTAGGATTGTAAGTGTTAAGAATATTTTATTTTCAAATCAATGGAAATATCCCCCTCCTGACACTACCTTACACCATTATCAAAAACACATGATATAGTAGTATTGACTACTAGCGCCCCCGTTCCCTCATATTTTCATTAAATATAACTTTGATGGTGCCTCAAAGGGTAACCTATGCTTTACAAGCTAGGGAGAAGTATTTAGAAATGAAAAGGGATCTATTTACAAGATCCATTAAATTTTTCACTCTAGAATATGGTCTACAAGTTGTCGTTAGAAACAACTAAAAACATCTTATTATGTAAGGATATTCACAATTGATCATCCAACTAGGAAAAAAAATACAACATGTCTCTTCTCCCTCTGAGGTCATAAGGCACTCAAGACTAGAAGGAGATGTAGAAAGAAAGAAGGATCTTTTTTTGGTTTTAACATCAATAGCTTTTTCTCATGTAAGAGGAGTTGGAAAAAAGAAAGTAGATAGTTTGGTTAGTGAGGAAAATATATATGATCAGATGCCTCTTGACATTAAATAGAGTGAAAAATATCAAAACCTTTAAGACAACATTGTGGATAATTTTCCCCCATGGAAAGTGTCAAATTAGGAGACACCCTATGATCACGAAAGATAATATCCACCAACTGTGGTGGATTAATGATCTACATACTTGGCAAAAGGCTCAAAGCATGGGTCATAAAAGGGATTAGATGGTATTACTCAACTTGAAGCTAGTTCGTAGTTATAGTTTCGAAACCTGCTCTACAATGAATCATATTTTTTATCATAATAGATGTGGTAGCTCTATATTCATGGTGATGGATATGTACAATGTTTGGGAAGGTTTCAATTTGAAGGAAGTATTGGTAAGTGAGCCTACATTTATTTCCAATTTTCACTCTTTTCGCATTTGGAATGACTATATTTTATGTGTTTTGTTTCATTAAATGTTAATGAGCCTTCACTTATTTGAAAATTTCACCTTTTTCTCATTTGGAATCTCCATATTTTATGTGGTCTTGTTTCATTAGATTTTAATAAAGTGGATCTTTGATCCATATTTATGCAAGAATGAAACTAAATATAGAATTAAATAGAAACGCATAGCTATAGTTAAAGGTGAACTTCAATTAATTAATAACAAATACTAAAAATTGTTTACATGCAGAATGGAAACAAACTAGCTTGGGCGATGGTAGCTTATCTATGGGAAGATATGTCACAACTACATGCCTTCTAAATTGTGTTAGAATGAGGCTCATAGGCCTTTATATTATGGAGAAACAAGGGAAGACCCTAACCATCCAGCAATCTAACCCTAGGAAATGAAGCACCAAATGTTTGTGGGCCCCATTAGGGTTAGTGAGTACACCAACTTCTCGCGGTAATAAATTTGGCATACAATCTACATTTGACACATATGATACCTCGTTAAGAAGCTCTATATGAGGAATACAACTTTTGACTACAACTCCTTACCCTTGGCTATGTGTGTGCCTATTTCCCAAAAAAATATTGGTTAGCACCTAAAAACGACTCTAAAAGTTTAGGACTCAAAATATTACAAAAAATAGAAAAATTTTCTACAAACTAAGAAAAATAAAAGAAAACATTGTGAGGGTCCAAGTGGAATAGGAGGGTTTCCAAAAATATCCACTTGGATCAGTCCTCCCCCCTTAAGAAGCAATGGTCCCCATTGCATTGAGTGTCTCCATGATACGGGGAAAATTTTGTCGAACTTGGTCCCTGGTGAGCCACTTGCCTTGGTGCAGCAGTTGTCCATCTTTGATAACTTGATGCAATTGGATATTCTATTGGAAATTAGCCTTGATCTGGTGTCCATGATTCAATTAGTTGTGCCATGTTCCATGAAATGTGATTTTAGGTTATTAGTGTTAGTTGTTCGACAATGTTTGAGGTGTCGAGCAATGGTGGAATTTATGGCCAATGGTGGTCCACATTGAGTGCTGGTTGTAGGCTAAGGAATGGGGAAATAATAAGATTGAAAGAATTATCTCCCATAGCCTTTTTGATGGTTTAAGTCTTGCATTGGATTGGTTAGAGCTTTTGATGGGCTTTGACAAGGCATTCTTTCTACAAATGCAACCAAACTTTGCTACCCACATGAAAATTATGTGGCACCTAATGTCGATTGTTACACAAAAATATTGTAACCTTGATTATTTGCAGTCGGTGTAGGCCTATCATCACTTATACCAGCTTCCTAAGCAAGTCTTAAACCTCAGCTCTTCAAAACAAGCTTGAGAAAAGAGAGAAAGACATAAAAAAGAAATATAACTCTGGTTCCGCACTTTCTCTTAGCTTTTCCTGCGGGCCCGCACCTTTTGTTCAAGATATCTGCGTACTTATACGCTCTGTATGTAAAGGGGAGGGTGCGTACCCCTGTAAAAGTCAAAAGGCGCAATTTTTATCTTAAAAAACTCATCTTGGGTAGATTGTAGAGTTTTCTAGAAGAATTTGTTACGTGGATTGTTCACTCCAAGTGGTTCATGCATCCCATACAAGGAAGAACTACTCCCTTGTTGAGAGGAGTTATCCCTTTGAAGGAGGACTCTATCCCTTTGAAGGAGGAGCTGGTAACTAATCTCCATTGCACTATAAATTGAGGCATTAGGTCAGTGGCCAGAGAGGTTAGAAGCTGAACTTTTGAGGGTAAATGCTAGTGAAATCAAGACTTCCTATTTGGGCTTAAGAGGATAGATCACATACCTTTTTGGCCCCACTAGGGAGTGAGTGAAGCTTGTCAAAGTAGAGGAGACTTCTTGTTGGACCCTGGAAGGAGCTTGTACAGTGTCAAGGCAAAGGTTGTAAGGTTCTTTTCTTTTGAATTAATACAATCATGCTCATTTTTCTCAACAAGTATCTTATGCTATTTGTTTCATGGACTCCTTGAAATTCATGTTAAATATGTTTTATAATATTGGATATTCAGGTGTTATTTAATTGTTTGCCTTGTTTGTGCTTGTAGGTTTGCGATAAAGGAACTTACTTGGATCAAAGAAGCGAAGGCATCTCCGAACTTGCGTTGGACATGAGGTAGGCCCTTAAACACACTTGTTTCCCATTACATATAAAGTGCATTTAGAGAAAGATAGTGTTTGGTTGGTTTGTTTGTCATTAGGTCTTCATTAGATTCTAGGAAGGTCTATCATGTCCGCAAGATCGACTAATTCCGCGTGACAAAATGGCGACTCCATTGGGGACTTGACTGTTTTCCTCGTTGTTCTTTGATTTGAGAAACTTGTTTTTTGGTTTCTGTTTTTGGCTTGTTCTGTGTGGCTTTGGGTAGAATTAGTTGATTTAGCTTTGTTTTTTATTTTTCATTACTTTAGTCAAAGTCCACAACCTGTGCTTAGATCACAGTGCGTACCTGTAAACACATTGTTTTTGTACACAGAGCGTACCCGCACCTGGGTGAGCTCTGCACCTACGTACCCTGCTAAATTTTTGAAAAATTTGACTTTTGCTCTTTTAGTTACTTTTATTTCGTTTTTCTAGTAATTTTCCTCTGCCCATACTTGCATATGACTGGTTGAAATCTTTCCTTGGATTGTTTCATTAGCATTAGGGTTTTAGGTGAAATCCTAGAAGTTTTGCTTGTTGGGTTTGTTTTTCGATTTGGTTGTGTAGTGGCTATGAGTTTAGAGATTGTAGGGACTTCAGATCACCTTAGTATCTACCAGTCTTCTTGAGAGTCTGACCATGTTTGAAATCTCCCCT
Source organism: Pinus taeda (assembly GCA_000404065.3). Taxonomy (NCBI): domain Eukaryota; kingdom Viridiplantae; phylum Streptophyta; class Pinopsida; order Pinales; family Pinaceae; genus Pinus; species Pinus taeda. The sequence continues at coordinate 19,365 of APFE030638333.1, forward strand.
TGTTGAGAAATACTCTTTGATATTTCTCTTTACAAAACTTCGATAGACTTGTGATTTAAAGTTTGGATTTTCATTTTTAAAAAAGGAATGCAAAATTGGTTTTTCTTGACTTATTTGTGATTCTGAACAAATTAGTCCTTGGTTTGCTTGTGACCAAGTAAAACATCCTCAAAAAGACTTTTTGTGAGCTTTTTACTTCAAATAGGGTTTTGTTAGTTTATAGATCTTAAGTTTGCTTCATTAAATATTTTTCTCAAAGATTGCTTTAGTTATAGTTTTTTAATGCTTTTAGAAAAATGAAAGGTCTCTTTTGAAGAAAAATCTTGTTCTTAGTAGCATTTGAGTTTTTGAACAAAAAGAGAAATTCTTGTAGAAATAATTAGTTGGCTCGTTTTTGAGTGCATTGAAACGAATACTCTTCTTTTGATTTGATTATTAAAGAAAGATTTGTGTCTTTAAAAGTATTTGCATCTTCCAACTCTTTCTTAGCTAGAACTTCATTGAAGAGAAAAGATTAATTAGTCATCTTAAGTGCATCTTTATAGTGATTTTTTGTCGAGTCTTTACACCATAAGTTTCATCTCCATCACCTTTTGACTTAATCAAAAACCACTAAAAGTCACGCTTAATATAAAATCAATCTAGAAAATTTTTTGTTTCTAGGGCTCTGATACACCAATATAGCTTAGGCTAGTATCTTGGAGTAGGGAGTAATTAACTCTCCAAGATAAGTAAACAAACAAGTAGCTTTATCTTGCGGTAGGAGAAATCCAATTGTTGCATCTATGCTCTGGGAAAGCTCCTCTTAAAG
>APFE030638337.1:0-24067 GCA_000404065.3 Pinus taeda
AGAAGGGTTTGCACCCTTGAGTAACTACCCAAACATAGGACCTCAGGTATGCCCCTCTCACCCTAGAAGTAGTTATTTATAGCATAAACGGTTGTGTGTGTGTGTGTTTCTTAACTTAGATAATTTTCAGTCTGCTAAGGTTTCACCCAAGAACCTTAGGGGATAATTTCCCGCAACAATGATGGTATTTGACTCCTTCCACAATATCACAAAATTGGTAGCAAGATTGATGTTTATTGCATGCTACAGCAAGAGGGCAAGCCAATAGCTCAGTAAGTGTAGTGGGCTCCTCCCATATGTGTTTTCTTCCCTTGTGATATTTCCTTGGAGCATGAATTTCTTTGGAGGAATCAATTACTGTTTCCTCATCTCAGTCATAAGATGAATCTGTCTCTATGTTTGCTATTATTTGATGTTTCCTTGATGAGTATGAAGAGATTTTATAGGAACAATAGGTATTTGCTGTTAAATGACTAGGATTTGATGATGGGGACTGTGAATGAGGGAGTTTGGTGCTGACTGTAGGGTCTTTGGGAATGGCAGGGTTTGGGGAACAAGGGTTAGGATTTAGAGATGTTAATTAGGGTTTGGGAGTAGTGGGATTAGGGATTAGGGTTTTCATTTTTTGGGATAGGGGGATAGGTAAGTGTAAGTAAAAGAGGGAAGGAGAAAAGTGGTGAATGAAATTGTAGTGAGGGGATGTGAAAATGGTAGAGGGGGGATAGGACAGCAAAATTGCAATTTTGCAACCCTAGGCAGGTTTTTCAATTGACTGTGAAAGGAACTAAGGTTTTTTTTTTCTACCTATTGAAACACCATAAAAACTAATGAAAACTCTTACAATGGAAATATGTGATGCTTGACTTACTTGGAAGGAGGATGTTTTCAAGTTTGGAGCTTGGAGGAAGTGATTTGGATGAGTTTGAGCTTTGGAGGCAGGTGCACCATGCCCTGAGACAGGTGCACCGCACCTCTCTGGTGCATCGTGCCAGTTATAATTCCAGTGTATTTCCTACACTGCGTGCGCCATGCCTACCAGGTGCGCCGCGCCTCAACCCAAGTGCGCCACTCTAGGAACTCTCACAATGTTTGTTGTGGTTTTTGGCTTTTGCTCCTAAAATCGCGACTTGTCTTGTTCACTTTCTTTTTTTGGCATACAAATGATGTTCTTCAACATGAAAAAGGCTTTATATACAAAGGATTTTAATTTTTCACTTATGAAAACCCACTTTGTAATGTTTGCCTTTTCACTTGCTTTTAAAACTCTGTTTAGGCAGTTTGACTTGCTTTTTTGCCTTTGATGGACTGAATGCTTTGAATTTTTGACTCTTTTGTAGGAGCTAGAGTTTAGGAGCTTGGCAAGGTGACTAGGGCTGCATCTCGAAATTATTACATATAGGAAAAGTGAAATTACATGAAGTTTTGTACATAAAACATAGAAAACTCTGTTTTTCCTCAAAACGGGGTTTTAAGGAAAAATTAGTCACTGAGCATGTGATTATTGAAATTTTTGTTGCTAAGACTTTATTTGACCTCCTCATGTGCCTGCTGACCATTATTGAGCTTTTGTAAGACTTTATTGACAAAACCCTAGACCTAATGAGACCTAAAACCCTAAAAATGACTTTTGTAGGTGTAAAGACAAAAAATGACTGCAAATGACCTAAATGTATGAAAATTGGCCAGCAGGTAAAGACCATGAGGGAAAATTGATAATATGCCACTACCATCAGATGATACATGATCGTAATGGAATGCAGCTGATCAGATGAGACACCTAGAATGCAATGCAACAAGACAATTTTGATCATTGATGGAGGGATGAAGATGCCGAAACTAACAGTAAATATGGAGAGGACCCTCAAGCTCATGTCATGACTTATGACCTCTGGTGCTCATCTAATTCATGGCTTGATGATTCTATCAGTCTCAGTCATTTCCAACAAACTCTCACTAGTTCCACCGTGGAATGGTATATTGAACTTGCTCGTGGAACTTTCGAGGATTTCAATTCACTTGTGGTGGCATTTCTCACCCACTTTCAGTTGTGATTCATTATGAAATGGGAACACACATCCTTACGTCTTTGAAACATGACATGAAAACGCACATCTCTGATCACATTCATGAATGGAGAATACGTTGCCACTTGATTAAGTTTTGGATCCCTGATCAACTTCTCATTGACTCGTTTACAACCTGTTTTGTCGGTCCGATAGTCTGCGATATCTCTATGGGGGCATGTGTTACTGAAGAGAAAGCTATCGCACGTGCTCAGTATCTCGATTTGTTTTATTCCCAATCCGGCATGCTTTATGATCTCTTGCATGATGCTTCGCGACCCAGAACTTCTGAAGCCCCATCTACACCTTCCGTTGACAGTGTTATTGGTTCCGTGGCTTCATCTTCCTGAAAGTCTTCCATGAATTAGGTGAAGCAAAAATCTACTACCTCTAGTGATAATGCTTCTCCGTCTACTCTTAATACTAGCAAAACCTCCGAAGTCAGTGCCTTCAGGTCCATCGTGGCAGATAAAGCTTCGAAAGGTAAGAAAAAAGGGACTTCGAGCACTCCTACCGTACTTAAAGGGACTTCGAGCACTCCTACCGTACTTAAAGGGAATTTGAGCACTCCTACCGTACTTAAAGAGCCCTTTCCCTCTCAGCAAACCCAAATGGTGGTTAATCAACCTCAATCCTCTTCCACTTTTGGCTCTCAAATTTTTATGGCTGGGACTATTCTCATTCATATAAGTACTCGATCGAAAGAATATCCTCCACCCACCAGAAAGGAACCTGAAGTCCCTTCAAATGTTCCTTCATCTAGTTCTGGCCCTCTTCATATTGAACGGCCTAGCACTGAGTTTTTCATTCGACCTCCTACCAAGGGAGTGCTCCATAAATCTTCTTATAACCCCAATGATCATGCCGCACAACACCATAGCATTGTTGAGGACTTAGCCCAAGCCCCTTCGACTATGTTCGCTTTCGAAGTCCTCGAGATTTTCCCCTCCCAATGGAAGTATCTGTTGTCAGCCATTGGTGGCATTGACCCAGCCGATTTGGAATTAACTACTTTCAATCTTGACAATCATGTACCACGATTGCCTCATCAGATTTCTTTCCTCATCCAAGTCATCATTAACTCTAAGAATATTCATCGTATTGTTATTGATGAGTGTGCCTCCACTTGTATCATGTCCATTGCTTGTTGGAAGGCCATCGGTTCACTGTCATTGAGTCAATCTCCTAATACTTTGGAAGCCTTCGATTGAAGAGAATCTCATCCATTTGGTATCCTCTCGTGCTTGCCTATCACTCTAGAGGGGAAGACTGTTGAGGTTGAAGTCGAAGTTGTTGATGCAAATTTGACTTACAACCTTTTGTTAGGTCGAAGCTCGACATATGCCAGGCACGTTGTGGCTTCATCTCTATTCCATGTACTCTGTTTTCCCCACCAAGGGAAAATTTTCACGGTTGATCAGTTGTCCTTATTCGCCTCTTCTTCTTTGAATGGCAATGTTCCATTTGTGGAGCATACCACCATTCCCTATGAAAGTGTGAGCACTGGACTCTTCAAATATCCTGCCCTTATGGGTGTCTTTTCGCTCCCACCTCCCAACATTGCCCCCATTAACATTATCTCTATCCGTTCTAATCATTGGGTGATCCCCCCCGTTGATCAAGTAGACTCCTGGGGTGACATCATGCCGTTGAGTCCTGCCGAGCTCAACTATGTAGAAATTGTTTCTGCATCTGATTCATCCTCCGATCCTGCTCCATTGAGAAGGCCTCTCGACATGTATGCACAATCCCCTTGGCTTGGAGATATTTTGTTTCGGATCTGTTACAGGATACCTTTCCTCTCGATGAAGCAATGTTAGAGACTATGTCTTATGAAGATCCCCCTTCGTTCGATGATCACCATCGTTCCTCATTTCTCCCAAGTTGTAGGGCCATGACTACCTGTCTAGAGAAGTTTGCTTCTTGTATTCCCTCTCAGCCACTTCAGATGCCTATTTAGATTCATGAAGTTTTTTCTAAAGTAAATATGGGGAATATAACGTAAACTATGCCCATCGACATCTCTATCAAACCAGGGATTGTTGAGAATATCCACATTGGAGTTACCTGTACTCCCGAGGAGATTCAACTGTATACTGACCTTTTCAAAGAGTTTCACGACATATTCGCTTGGTTATATGAGGTGATGCCCTGTATTGACCCAAGTATTATGATCCACGAGATACCTATGTACCCTGGTATGAAGCCTGTTCACCAATTTTTACGTCCTGCGCATCCAAGAAAAGTTGCGGCTATTAAGGGAGAAGTTGAGAAACTTCTCAAGGCAGCGTTTATTTACCCTATCCCACTGACTGATTCGATCTCTAATATTGTCCCTGTGACCAAAAAGCAGGGAACTATTAGGGTTTGTGTTGATTACGGTGACATCAACCACACATGCCCCAAGGATAATTATCCTACGCCCTTTATCGACTAGCTCATCGATGATTGTGCTGGGATTGAGATTTTATTGTTTATGGATAGATTTTCTAGTTAGAACTAGATTAATATTTCACCTACTGATTAACACAAAATTGCCTTCATTTTCCTGTGGGGTACCTTTGCTTACAAGAAGCTTCCTTTCGGCATTAAAAATGTCAGTGTCACCTTCCAACGAGAAATGTCCTATGCATTTCACGACATCCTTCACATTGTTTAGCCATATCTGGATGACCTCCCGGCTCATTCAGCTAAACATGCTGACCATCCAAACCACCTCCGCAAGATTTTTCTTCATTGTCGCATTACCGTATTCATCTTAATACACATAAGTGTGTCTTCTGCATCAAAACTGGCAGACTTCTTGGGTTTTTCATCTCTAAAGAGAGCATTCATCTCGATCCCCTCAAAGTTGAAGCTATACTGAATGTCCCTCTTCCTGCTTCTTTGCAGCAATTGCAGAGTTTGTAGGGAAAATCCATTTTCCTACATCGTTTCATCCCTAACTACGCCGAGATTTCTAAAGGTTATACGCGTCTCCTTAAGCATGACACTCCCTTTGTTTGGGATGACACTGCCCAAAAGTCATTTGAGAAACTCAAGGCACTTCTTGTTTATGCTCCCTTATTACGTCCACCTGACTACCATCATGACTACACCCTTTATCTCGCTACTCTCAACAACACTATTGGCATTGTTTTGGTTCAAGATGACAATGATGGTTCTGAGCATGTTATCTATTATCTTAGCCGCAACCTCCTTGACAATGAGACTTGATATGCTTATGTCGAGAAGCTTGCCTTGGTAGCTATTCAGGTTGTCCAACGTTTCCGTCATTATATTTTGTTGTGTACAACGACTGTGATTCCGATTGCAACCCGATGACGTACATCTTGTCATGTCAATTGCTAGGGGGAAAGTACTCGAAATGGATCATTATCCTTCAAGAGTTCGATTTTGAGTTTACTACTGCTAAGTCCAAGAAGTCCCTCATCTTCACTGAGTTGATTTGCTTGTTACCGTTTGCTACCGCTCCCTCTCAGATAGAGGATCGTATTCCAGACAATACCCTTTTCTTGATTAGTACCCTCAATCCCTGGTATGGTGACATTATTGTCTACCTCGAGACATATTCCTTCTGTCCTGATTTGTCTAAGGATGCTCGGTGATGTATTCATCACCATTCTCAACCTTATCATATTATTGGGGACACCTTGTACCATCTCAGCATTGATTCAGTTCTTCGTCGTTATTTGACGTTAGAGGAAGCTGAATGAGTCTTGAATGAATGTCACTCTGGTGCCTGTGGTGGTCATATGTCTGGTTATGCCACTGCCCAAAAAATCCTCCGTGCTGGTTACTTTTGTCCCTCTATTTTTAAGGATTGCATTCTCGCTGTTTGTTCCTACTACGCGTGCCAAATTTACCAACGAAAGATGCATGCACCACCATCCCCTTTGCATCCTGTCATTACTATTGGCCATTTTGCTAAATGGGGCATAAATTTCATGACTTGTAACCCTCGCTTGTCCGAGGGGCATGGGTATATTATCGTTGTGGTCAATTATTTTACAAAATGGGCCGAAACGATGCCTACATTGTCCAATGATGGTAAGGCAGCTGCACAATTCCTATTCAATCATGTGATTACTTGATTCGAAGTCCCTCAAGCTATTGTAACTGATCACAGTTCTCATTTCCATGGTCATATGATGACTGAGTTAACAACCCAGTTAGGCTTGTGTCATAATAGTTTGACACCTTATTACCCTTAGGCCAATGGCCAAGTCGAAGCTGTCAACAAGGTGTTAGTTACGATTCTTCAATGTACCATTGGAATGTGTCATGCGGAAAGAGTTATTTCTGCTGACAAAACTAACCTCCCTAGGAGTCTAAGACTCTCTAGTGACAAACAAGACAATTAAGAGCAATTCTTCTCTAAACATACATTATTCTATGAGAAACCAAGTGTTGTTCGATCCTAACTCAAGTCCAACGCTTGTTGCAGCAGTCCAGCCTCGTCGATCCAGATGAGCTCCTACTTCACTTTGAAACCTGCATACACTAACAGTCAAACAATTACATAACACCTGAATATTCCATAAAACAAATCATATTCAACATATAGACCAAGGAGTATATGAAACAATTCATTAACAACAAATCATTGAGAAGAATGGACTTATTTGTATTAAGGAAACAAAAAAGAATCCATTACAACCTGAGCCTTGGTGTTGTGCAAGTTCCTCCCAGGGTCCAGCAAGAGTTTTCCTCTACTTTGACAAGCTCACCCACTTCCAAATGAAACAAGAAAGGATGTAATCTCTCCTCACAAGCTTACAATGGAAGTCCTAATTCCAGCAACATCTACCCTTTGGAATGTTCAGCTTTCAACCTCCCCTCCCTTGGCCCAATGCCTGTATTTATGTTTCTAGAGGACGTTATTCGTTCCAACATAATGGATACTTCCTTTGATGGGGTAGCTCCTCTCTTGATGGGATAGTTCCTCTATCATAGGGATGCATGAACCATCTGGAGGCGCTCAATACACGTCAAACACTCTTCTAGAAGGCTCTAGAAGTGACCACAAGTAACTTTTTAAAGATGAAACTCGCGCCTTTTGACTTTTACAGGGGTACGCACCCATCCTTTGGCTTACAACAGAGCGTACAAGTACACAGGTACAATGAGCTTGGGATGCGTACATGCAGGCAAGGTAGAGAGAACCTGCGTACCCAGAGATAAACATGTTTTTTAATGACTTTCTCTCTTTCGTGAAGTTTGACATGGAGAGCAGAGGTACAAGGCTTGACAAGGAGGATAATATCACTGTTGATGGAGCCATATTAACTGCAGATAGTCATGGTGACAAATTTCAGTGTAACAGGGACATGACTAAAAGGGCATATGCTAGTAGGTCTCATGCTTGACATAGGTCAAATAGAGATGACACAGTTAGAGATGGAAATTGGACACATCACATAGGAGAGGCAGTATACATGGGTTCTACTCTAGTTCTAGTTCAGACAAGTATCATGGTCATCATCACTATCATCCTTACAAGAAGAATGGAAGTGAATCATTTTCAGATGACTTCAAGAAATCCAAGCCACCTACGTTTGATCGAGAGTTGAAGAAACCAGAAGATGTAGAGGCATTGTTACTTGGGATGAAAAAATTATTTGCACTACATGACTTTATAGAGAACATGAAATCCAAGATAGCTATTTTCAATCTCAAAGGGAAAAATAATATGGTGGGAAGATGTAAAGCATGTCAGAGACATTAGGACAGAGGAGTTGAGTTGGCATGAATTAAAGAGACTCTTAAGGAATAATTATTTGTTATAGAGGTACTACAACAGTAAAGCCAAGGCATTCTATGAGCTAAATGTGGGATCAATGATAGATGAGGAGTATATGACCAAGTTCTTAGAGTTATTGAGATATGTACTATATCTTAAGGATGGGAAGGACAAAGTTCAAAGATTTGTTAATGGATTTCCATTAGAATTTAAGGATCAGATTGAGTATGATGAGCCTCAATCACTTGAAGAAGTAATTGGAAATCTGAAGCACTGTTATGAACAATCGAAGTGTAATATAGATTCTAAGAAAGTTTGGGAAGGGAATGACAAAGCTAAAGGTAAATGGCCATCGAAGTGAACAAGACCTCAGGTTTCCAAGTTTTCTAGTTTGGTTGTTTACAGGTTGTTGACAGGTTCGCAAGTTTGCAGGTTTGATTTTTTATAGGTTTGTAGGTCTACAGGTTTGTAGGTTTGGTTATTTACATGTTACAAGTGTAGTTACAAGTTACAGGTTACAGGTTAGTGTAGTTAGCTACATGTACTAAGAAGAGAGTTCATCATTGGGTAAAAGCTTGTGCATTTGAGTTGAACAATATGCCTACATCAACACATCTAAATGTACTACTATTGGGATTGTACATTATGCTTTTGGGTATGGATTAGTTGTATCTTCACAGGATTAAGGTGGAATGTCATGAAAAGGCTATTGAGTGCTTGGATGACAATGAAGAACAAATAATATTGTAGGATAAGATGAAGGCAACATTGGTGAGGATGGTTACAACTATGTAGGTAGAGCGAAGTTACAGGAAGGGGTGTTTATTGTTTGCAGTGCATATTTCGAGTGATAAATGTAAGGATGTTGATGATGTATAAGTCTCATAGATTTTAGAGTTGTTGCCTCATAGGGGAGTGGACTTTTCTATTGAGTTGGTACCAGGGGCAACACCAACAACAAAGGTACCTTATAGGATGAACACTCTAGAGCTAGTGGACCTAAAGTTGCCATTGAAGGAAACACTTGATAAGGAATACATTGGGCCAAGTGAGTCATCTTGGGGTGCACCAATAGTTTTTGTGAAGAAGAAGGATGGTACTCTTAGGTTATGCATTGATTACAGGCAATTGAACAAGTCGATGATTAAGAACATGTATCCCTTTCCACGGAAAGATGATTTGTTCAATCAGATGAAGGGAACAACAATATCATCAAAGTTTGATTTGAGATCAAGTTATCATTAGGTACACATCAAAGAAGAGGACATCTAAAAGACTACTTTCCAGACCAGGTATGGGCATTATGAGTTTATTTTAGTTCCTTTTCCTCTGATTAATTCTCCAACTACTTTCATGTGTTTGATGAATAGTGTGTTGTGTCTTTATTTGGACAAGTTTATGATTGTATTCATTGATGATATATTGATATATTCTAAGATGTGGAGGAACATGCTGAAAACATAGCAGAAATACTGAGATTGCTAAGATAGCATCAATTGTATTCCAAGCTTAGTAAATGTAGTTTCTTTGAGATAGAGGTACATTACTTGGGCCATGTTGTTTCCAGGGAATGTATTGCAGTGGATCTGAAAAATATAAGAGCTATCATGGAATGTAAACTCCTAGGAATGTGGATGAGGTTAGATCATTCATGGGGTTAGCAGGTTATTACAGGAGGTTCATCAGGAAATTCTTGCCGATTTCATATCCCATTACATCATTGCAGAGGAAAGGAAAGAAATTTGAATGGACAGAGGAATGTGCAGTAAGTTTTGAGTAGTTGGAGCAGTTGCTTACAAATTCTCTAGTTCTAAAGATTGAAAATCCAGATAAAGAGTTTGTGGTGTGTATATATCCTTGAATCATAGGCCTTGGTGTAGTTCTAATGCAAGAAGGACATGTGGTTTGTTATGAGTCAAGGAAACTAAATGATCACAAGTATAACTATGTGACACATGATTTGGAGTTAGCAGCAATCATTCATGTCTTGAAAATGTGGAGGCACTATCTTCTTGGTAGGAGGTTTATGTTGATGAGTGATCACAGTTGGCTAAGGTACTTGTTTGACCAACCTAATCTGAATGCCAGGAAAGCTAGGTGGTTGACCACTCTGACTGAGTTTGAATTTAATATCAAGTACATTAAGGGTAAGGAGAACAGAGTTGCAAATTCCCTTAGCAGAAGAGTGTAGGTAAATCACATAGTAGTTATGAGTTCATATGGGACATATTTACAAGATCAGATCTTATAGGTGGGACAACAAGATGACAAGTACATGAATCTTAGGCACACGTTATAGCAGCAGGGCACAGGTGAATAGGATGTGGACTATCATCTCACAACAGATTGTTTGGTAAGATTTAGGGACATGATCTACGTACCATACAACAACGATCTCAGGAAGTTTATCCTGAGGGAATTTCATGTTAATCCGTATTCAGGTCATCCAGGATATCAAGAGACATTGACAATGATGAGTAAGTTCTACTACTAGTCGTGTTCATAACGTAAATCCATGTGTAAAATGTAACTCCAATAATCACAATCACAATCTAGGGTCATCCGTGTGTAAAATGTAACTCCAGTAATCACAATCCAAGGTCATTCGCGTGCAGAACGTAACTCTAATAATCACAATCACAATCTAGGGTCATCCGTGTGCAGAACATAACTTTAGTAATCACAATCTGAGGTCATTCTGGTGCAGAACGTAACTCCAGTAATCAAAATCCAGGGCCAAAATTACACAATACTACAGTTTTTCGACAAAACCTTATTTATTGTGAGGGGTGATAAGTGTAAATTCTTAGATGAACTCATTGACACGCAAATACTACATCCGAGACATATAGATATCGCCAAGATAATTGGTAAAGGGAACATGACTTTGTACGTGTACAAGCATAATAAGCAGGCAGGGTCAATTGAATTACCATCCAACAATGCTTCTAAGGAAATGTAATTCTAGTGTTTAGTACAGTTTGTTTGACAATGAGAGTTTGATTCCTGGATGTTTCAATGGCACAACTAATAGTTGATGTGTTATTAATGAAACAGGGGTACAATGATACAAAGAGAGATAAAATCTATAAATCATGTGAGGCAAGTGAAGGGATATGTGGTTACTTTTACAACACTTCAGATTCAACTACACCGTTCATGTGTTATTGCAAGGATGGACCCCATACAAACAACTGCCACAACCGTTGTATGCTCAATCTAGGGTCATTTGCGTGCAAAACGTAACTCCAGTAATCACAATCACAATCCAAGGTCATCCGAGTGTAGAACGTAACTCCAATAATCATAATCCGGGGTCATCTGGGTGCAGAACATAACTCCAGTAATCATAATCCAGGGCCAAAATTACACAATACTACAGTTTTTCGACAAAACCTTATTTATTGTGAGGGGAGATAAGTGAAAATTCTTAGATGATCCCATTGACATGCAAATACTGCATCCGAGACATATAGATATCGTCGAGATAATTGGTAGAGAGAACATGACTTTGTACATGTACAAGCGTAATAAGCAGACAAGGTCAATTGAATTACCATCCAACAATGCTTCTAAGGAAATGTAATTCTAGTGTTTAGTATAGTTAGTTTGACAGTGGGAGTTCAATTCCTGGATGTTTCAATGGCACAACTAACAGTTGATGTGTTATTAATGAAACAGGGGTAAAATGATACAAAGAGAGATGAAATCTATAAATCATGTGAGGCAAGTGAAGGGATATGTGGCTACTTTTGCAACACTTTAGATTCAACTACACCGCTCATGTTTTATTGCAAGGATGGACCCCATACAAATAACTGCCACAACCGTTGTATGCTCTATTTTTTAATTTTACACAAAACTACTTGGAAGTGTTGCATCATTGCTTCAGTTAAGTTGTTAAGTCATTTCCACCAAGGAAATGGGATTGTTATAGACACAATTAAATGCAGCAACTTCTCAATTGAATAGAATGAGGATCTGAATACACCCCTCCATTCTGCATGCTTGAACCCAAATATATTGTAAATTTGTTTCCGATATTATCAAGCATTCATTGTGTTGGGCCTCCAAAAATATCTTCAAAATGACATCCACTTTCACTTTTATCGTCACCATTTCACTCACATGTCACAACTCCATAACCATATAACCTTTCATTACCCACCATTTTCATAAATATATGGGTTAGGATCCTTATTTACCAAATTTATTTATTTTATGTGTTTAAAGTGAATTTATGATTAAAAACTAGGAAATTAACATGGTTTCATGTATCTATATATGTGGCTTGAATTTCATGACATGTGTAGGTCATTTGGAAGCTTCCAAGGCACCCTTATGTGGCCTCCAATGCTCAAGTTCGAATTCCCTTCAAAGGAGATTTGGATAAAGGTCAAAGAAGGATATGTGTCCTATTTGGATTGTAACTCTATGAGGTGTCTCATCATTTCTTATTTGGATTAGAACTCTATGAGACACTTAGGGGGTCTGTGTCTCATTATGAGCTATTTGATTGTAACTATATGAGATTTTAGTGGATCTTCATTAAATATGGTAGCTTGTTATGTTTTTGAATAAATAGGAGAGCCTTCTCCTTTAAAAGGCATGTGTAAAGTTGGATAAATGCTCATGTTTTTAATAGAGAATTTGGAGCTTATACTTGGAGATTTGAAGATTTAGTTTTGCTTGCATATGGAGCTTCTTCACTTTCCATCCTCATACACCATTGGAATGGCCATCTAATGATTGTGAGATTTAATTGTTTTTATAGATTAAGGTTCATTTTCTTTCTTAGTATTAGTTTTAGAATGACTTTGTAATCTTTGATTTTCTAAAAGCATTTCAATAGGGAAGATTTATGTATTTTCTAATTGGATTAAGTTTGAGGCAAGGGCTCATAGTTATTTAATTCCCTTTCATGTTATGTTATTTACTTTCTTAGATCAAACCATCAATTCATTGTATAATTGAATAAAGGATGAGGCCATGAGGGTGACTTCAAATTGGGTTATTGAATGTTCAACCTATGCAATCATTGAGCTTTACTTTTTCGTGCTTTTATATTTGCTTTTAAGATCCTCATTTAGTTGCATTAACTGATATTCCTAAAGATCATTCTAAGAAATTGATTTAATCATATTTCAAGATTGGATGGTTGAATATTTAATGCATGCAATTACTGAGTTATTTTCTGCACACTTTACTTGATTTTCTAGGACATTAGAACTTAAAGTATAAATATTTGCTTACACATCATCACAAGAAGGTAACACTTCATAATTGAATGTTGGAGTAACAGAGTATAAATTAGTTGTTTTTGATTTCACAGGTTAGTTCAATTTCATTTTCATTATTTGATTTCATAGATTAAATGAATTGGTTTTTGTTATTTGGTAGTTAGGTTAATCTAAATTGAAAGACAATTTCTAACACATACAGTGCACGTATGCTTCACAAGTTTATGAAACCCCTAGGTTGATAGATTAAATGACAGGCAATCACATTGCCCCAACATTTTGGCACCACTGCAGGGGAAGTGTGCATAGGAACTAACTTCGAGTTTAGAGTGTATTTTATTTGATTTTGTTTTTACTAACCATTTATGAACAAAGGATCTAGAATGAAAGCCAAAGACTACATTGAGGAATGGTATCAAGAAGCGGTTATGCCACAATATTCATCAATTCTTCAAGAGATCCTTATGTCAAATCAAAAGGTCAAGTCGATTTTGCATATCCTAACAAACAATTAGGTACATTTTTCAAGTTGGGATATGAGCATTTAAAAAATTCTAATCCGTAAATGGCTTCATTGGAAGCATGAATATACTTACAAAATAAAAATAAAAATAGTTTTTAGATAGATGGGAAAAATAAAAATAATTTTTTATAGTTTTTAGGATAAATTTGATGTTTTATGGTGCAGTAAGAACCACCCATCTACTAACCCTTTGTAGGAAAAATTTGCAATAAAACAAATGGTTGACAACAAGGAGCACAAGCGAAGATCACAAACGATAATTTAAGGTATGAGATCAAGCCTTTTCATTTTATTTTTGCAAAATTTATAGAAGAATCGATTGATAAAATCTTGACTATGCTAACAAAATAAATCTCTCAAGTATGCTCTCCTTTTGCACTCTGTGTGACCTAGAAGATCACAAAAACAAAATTGTTTTGTTAGTATATCATAAAAATTATTTAGCTACAGAATGCAATTCTACAACTAATTTTTGTTTTCATGATTTGATTTAATTCAATTTGATTTTTCAATAAACTAAAATATATAAATATATAAATACAATAAAAATCAAATGCATTTTCTTTATTAATAAATTGCTTTTTTTTAATGAAATATATATTTATATATTTTTAATTCAAAAAAAAATGTAACATATATAGGTAAAAAAAAGAAACAAAAAAGAAACATAAAAAATTTATAAAACAACCAAAGCAATGGGCCATGGCCTTTGAAAAACTTTGATCTCTACAGAGATATCGGTCTTCGGAATGGCTACCTCTATCCTCAGTATAGACAGTGAAGCTGAGAACACTGAGATTTACCAAGAGGGATGAGAAGCTAAGCTTCGTGCTAAGCCTCAAAGCCAAGGCTCTGAATATTCAGCCGGGTGCATCAATCAGAGCTCATGGGCTGTTGTTTTGGCGTGATGGACAACACATTGTACAAAGCCCAATTGTAGTCACAGTAGAAAATAGTCCATCGAAGTTTCCTACCTCTATGTACTTTCCGGAATAATACTGATCTAGTCGGCCAAAGGGGTGTAATGAATTTTCTCTGTGGTATATGATGACTGCAGTATCTTAACCTCCATGGCTTAGAGTGTCTCGACCTACACATTCCGCACAGCATATTAGATCACCATTGCCAGAAAGCACAAAAATTAAAAATGTCATTTTTAAAATGTGATTTCCAGCCAAACGAAAACAAATTTTAGAAAACCGAGACATGGGTTTTTCGAGTTAAATAACCCAGAAATGGATTCCTCAATTTCGCAACCATTTGAGATAAATTTGAGATTATTAGGGACACTCTTTTACTAAATCTGTGAGAAAAAACGGATTTAGAATTTGATGCACAGATAGAAGTTGCAGCCATGCAAAAAGGATCAAATCTGATTTTGGATGATATGGTTGTTTGAGAAATCAAGATTGCGATTTTATGTCAATGAATCCATGGATTTGCTACCACATAAGAAAACATGTAAAAAGGAGCGACAAAGGAGATTTGGGGATTTGCCTTGAGATTGCGCTGAGAAAGCTGCTTGACGATGGTTGAATAGTCTCGATTCGATCTGGCTCTTTGAGAAGGCTATGGAACTAAAGAAAAGAAGACCATAGGCATCATGAATAGAACAGAGCACTGAGGCTGATTAGTAGTTTGTTAAAACAAAAGATGGAGATAAAGCCTAATGTTTTGCTAGGAAAGTATGAAATAACCACATTATTATTTTTCACATATGGAAATGTTATATATATATATATATATATGGAAAATTTTGTTTTTTTATTACGTTGTTTTTTTTAATGATTGTATGTTTGTAGTGTTTTGTTATATGTTATGTTTTGTTATGTGTTTCAATGTTGATCTAAAAATGAGATCTTAAAACAATATTAAGGTATTACAGACTCATGTGAAGTGTTAGAGTCAGTCTTGTCAGTCCTCCGTCAGAGATCAAAACTCTTTATGCATTTCATTTTTAGGTGTCTTGCTCCATTCACTCAGCTGCATTTTGCTAGGGGCATGCCATAATCTGACGGAAAAGGTCTTGTTAGTCAGTTCCCCTCATGTCCGGCACCTGCTAGCTTAGGCCTTTTGACAAGGTTCATTAAAGTCCATGAGAGTCAATGTTCGATCTTTTAATGGACGATAGTCATCTTTAGTCATTAAGTCTAGGGATCAGATAAATTTGTCTTCAAACATGTCCAATAAAGCCATGAAGGCCAGAGGGAGGCCCTTACAAAGTTATGATTCAGATATTTTCATCGTCATGTTGACAGATTACGATTGTTCTTCAAAACACTGTTTTTAAGAAAAGTCAAACAGTGTGTCATTTGTGATAATTTTCAAAAAATTCCCCAGTTGATTTCTTCAGGTGCAGTCATGGTTTCCGTGGCCAAATTCCTTGTCATGCAACCGCTGCAAAAAGTGCCGAAAATTTCATCATTCTAGCTAAAAATTCAAAGGGAAAAGTG
Organism: Pinus taeda; assembly: GCA_000404065.3. Lineage (NCBI taxonomy): Eukaryota > Viridiplantae > Streptophyta > Pinopsida > Pinales > Pinaceae > Pinus > Pinus taeda. The sequence continues at coordinate 16,023 of APFE030638337.1, forward strand.
AAATTCAGTGTTGCATTAAGTCAGTAAAAAGAGCCAAAATGAAACATTAGCAAAGTGGGTTTTGGAGAAGAAAAAATTAAACCCATGACTCCAAATTCCTTTATATACAAGTTTCCACAAAAATCAAAGTCATTGTGCAAATCAAGGTCATAGAGAAACATAGCAAAGCATTGAGAGATTAAAGCATGCATTTGGAGTGAAGTTGGAGTCATTTTTAGGAGCGTGGCGCACACACAGAAGGGCGTAGTGCACATAGAGGGCGCGGCGCACAGAGCATAACCCCGCAATGGAAAAATTACAACGGCGCGACGCATATAGAGAGCGCGGCGCACTGGGTTTGTTGCGCGGCGCACACCCACAGAGGCCCGAAATTGCTCCCAATTTCATCAAATTTTTTGGAATTCCTTCTAATTGCTAGGTAGGGTCTGTCTCTTGGCTTGCTCATCAAATTTTTGTGAAGGTTATGGTGGTTCATGGATATTTATAGTTGCAACAAGAACTCATAAAACCAACCACTAGAAAACATGAAAGCCATTGTTGCTAGGGTTGCCAAACTTGTATGTGGATTCCAAGGTTCTTCCTCCCTCTCATTTTTTCCCCTTTTCTCCATTTTTCCCTTCCCCACTATCCCATTTTTTCCTATTTCCCCTATCCCATTTTTCCCTATTCTCCCTACCCTAAAACATTCCTACCCTATTCCCTATCCCCTCCACTCATTTGTCAACTATAAAACCCCAAAACCCTACCTTATCAAAACCCCAAAATCCCTTCCTTATCAAATCCCCAAACCCTCCTACATATCCCTAAACAAAAATTCTCCCCATAATCCCTATTCCCATCATATTTTTCCCCTCCTAACACTCCCTTTTTGCACTATTTCCCTTGGTGGCAGATATCACAACAACACCTAGTTTCATACCATCATCGAAGGGCAGCCCAAGTATAGTACGCTAAGCAGTCATGGCATCTGAGCATTCATCAGAGTATGAGATGGATACACAAAGTGATTCATCCTTGGAAGAACAGGGTCCCAGGAGACATCACAAGAGTGGAAAACATGTTAGGGATGAGCCAACCACCCTCACTGAATTGCAGGCCTGCCCCCTTGCTATGTCATGCTTCTAGCATCTATCATGTTTCGAATTTTGTCAAAGGGTGGCTAATGTTACAGTTCATCATGAGTTCGCCCGTCTTTTTGTGCTTCACCTACATGGAGGTCACTCTATCTTGGTCGGGGTCACCTTCACATTGACACCCGAAACTATCTCATTAGCAACCGACATACCAAATGTTGGAGAACAGTGGCATAAGAAACAGAAGGTGGATAGGCAACATTATGAGACTTACATGTTGGCCCGTCTTTTTGTGCTTCACCTACATGGAGGTCACTCTATCTTGGCCGGGGTCACCTTCACATTGACACTCGAAACTATCTCATTAGCAACCGACATACCAAATTTTGGAGAACAGTGGCATAAGAAACAGAAGGTGGATAGGCAACATTATGAGCCTTACATTAAGGCCAGTTTCTTGGGGAAGCTCACAAGAGTCTTTCCATTCAGATATTTGAAAGATGAATATGCTCTGCTCATGAAATTGATCATGAAGTACTTCAGCTGTGAGGGGAGTTCTCTCATCTATATGCTTATCACATCAGGTTGCTCATACACTTTACCAGGGTACGGATGATGAACCTACCATTTTTCATTTGCAGGAACATAGAAAGGATGAACACCTTCATGCGGCACAAGACCCCTCAACAGTAACTAAACATTGTTTATCACTTTGCTCTTATCCGGATTTTGGTGGATCATCGGTTGGGATTGCAGGGCATTGCTTGGGAGGACTTCATCTCCCGTGACCTATTCAGCACTTCACATGTATTATCAGAGGTGGAACATGAGATAGGTGGTCCTTCTCATCAGTATGAGCGCCATGAGACCACTACTATGCCAGTACTCATCACCTACTAGAGAGGCAGTAGACATTTGTTTGCAGCAGCAAAGTGAGTTTTATCTCCACACGGGGTGGAAGGGGCCTCGCTTCCGACATGACAACACAGGTACAGGACAAGGGAAAGAGGCCCATGCATGATGAGGGGTCATCAGGTGAACAGGAGGCCGACTTCATCCTCATTCATGATGATGATGCAGATGAGGAGAGTGCTAAACTTAGGAGGACAATCCAGGAGCAGAAAATGGAGATCCAAGACTTGTCACTCAATTTGGAGAGGGCCAAATGGATTATCAGGTATTTGGAGCAGAGGAACAAACAGCTTGAGGACCAGCATGAGATCATGGAGCTGCAAAGCATCCATGAGAATCTACAAGCTTCCCAGCATAGGAGATTCGAGGTCACTCCCTTAAAGAAAGAGATTAACAATGACCGTGAGTGTTGGCTCGAGTGGATCAACATCCACCTTGAGAGACTGTTGGAGAAGGCCGACAGAGACAAAACCATACTGAGGTGGATGATTTATCATTACAGGGCACAGAACATGAGTTCAAAGGCTCGGATAAGGAGCTTGAAGGCAAAACTGAGCAGAGCGAAAAAGAGACAAAAGAGGCAAAAAGAGCAATATCGGCTTCGAATCTTGGCTGAAGCCTCTGTGGCTCAGTATAGTACCTCTTAGAGAACCTCCAGCCCAAATTTCAAGAAATTTGGGGCAATTTACGTCACATGGCAAATTTTTGGTCACAACACAGGTTTTTTCTCTAGTGGCACGGCGCTTAGGATTGGGGGCTCCAAATGACAAATGGTTTGCATTTTTGGATTCAACATGCAAAATCACGACTACTGGTTCATGGACAAGAAATCTGGGCATGATTTGAGTCACCAGGAGGTCAAAAACACTCAAAAAATGACCTCTCTGCCCCTATTTTGACACACAGGAAGCAATCTTGGGAGAATGAAGATTTGGAGGGCCAAATGAGCACCAAATTCAAAAATTCCACTTGGATTGGAAAGTAGACAGGCAAGGTGTTCCAACAAGCACAATTGGGTACAATTTGGAGTCCTACAGATACCTCAAAATAGCCTCCAAAGTGGAGCGGCGCATATAGAATTGGGCGCGGCGCATATAGAGAAAAAGGCCAAATCTCTTCCGCTTCGCGACATTTCGATTCGTGACTTTCTCCAAGTGGGCCTGCTCATCTACACTTCACTTTGGCCTGCTCATCTACAATTCACTTTTTTTGGCACCTAAGGCAAAATTTAAAGTATTTTCACTAGAGGATGGCTTATATCCAAGTGGCAAAGGAAGGCGAGCAATCACCTAAGCCATTTGTCATTTTTGTAAATTTGCACCTGTAACTAATGCTTGGCTTTCCACTTCCATTTTGTAATGATTTGAGAAACTCCCCAACTCTTGGTCGTTCTATTTCCTCATGCAATAGTCTATTTATTGTATGCAAACCATTTGCAAAGGGTTGGTTGATTGTAATTTCTGGGAGACTGTGGGAGAGAAACTCAGTTCTTCATTGTATATTTTGGCAGAGGATTAATGAAAGGAAGTGGCTCTGTTTCATGAGATTCATGTGGTTGTGAGTGTAGCAAATGTGTCTCTTTATGTTTCACATGTATTTCGTTATGTTTCACAGTTCATTTCATCTTCATTTCCAGTGAAATTTTCTAAGTAAGATAAGGTAGAATTCATATTTATTGCTCTGCCTTTGGGAAAGCTTCATGTATGTGTTCTCCTTCTGTTGAAAAGGATTCATGTGTTTATGCCCTTTTCACCCTCCTAAACAATCTTTCCATTCCGCATTACTTCAAATTTAATGGCTAGACTTTCCGCCTGTCTTGCCTCACGAAGTGATCTGTGCCTTTGTGTTAAATTCTCTGCTCATTGTTGTTCATTGGTCCCATACCATACCAGAAACTTAGTCACTTATACAAAATTTGTTTCTTTTATCCATATTCATTTACTAGCCTAAAATCAATATTCATTGTAAGTCATCTCAGACCATTTCGTTTACTTATTTCACTGAGTGTGATTCGGAGAGAACCCTCTCCTATTCTAGTAGGGCTAGCTATCAGACTGAGCGTGGTTTTTAGTTACCCTGGATTTTTCCTTCCTTCAGCCTAAGGCGAATTTAGGTGCTAACATAATGGCAACTCGGCTGGGGACGAAATTAATCCCCTTACTTCTTCATAATTCTAAGCTTCTGGATGATAAGTTTATGATTTGATAGGCTGAGTGAGTTGGTTGTGTCCTTTGATTTTCCTCAATAGCACGCTAGCTTCTAAAAGATATACCAGAGCTAATCCAGATCCAAATCCTCCGCACATCTACGAAAATCCCAATTTTATTCCAAGAATTCGTCGTCAAGAGAGCTTTATAGCTCCCAGGTTCAAATCCCATTCATGCCCTGAAATTTTTGAGTACCTTGGAGAGCTAGATTTTGACGCGCAGTTTGAAATATCATTGTTCGAGACCAAATCTAAAAGGGTGGTTGACTCTACTGTCCACAATCCACAGTTTCTTGTAGACTTGGAGACGGAAAGGGCTAACCAGTCAATTGATAATTGCATTATAGCTCAGCTTCAAACTCCAATTGCTAGTCCTTTACAAACTATGCACACTCCTCCAACACCTCCAAGGCCGAATCCACCAAGAGTGATGGTTGCCCGTTTTGCACCTCTTGTTCTACCTCAAGTTTTAGAGGATATGCCCGCAGATTATCAAAGAAAAATCCCATTTTTTGATGGCACTCCTAACAGCATTACTGCTCAGCAACATGTGGACAAAATGGCAGATTTCTATGAACTTCATGATATCGTGTTATAGACATTTTTGGGCACTTCAACTCCAATCATAAATTTCCATAAACTGAGGGCTCCTAAGTCCCTAAAAGTATTTCTTCACTGCCTAAAGGAACAAGGTCAACTGATTACATCATCTCCCAGAAGTTCTCCACTGAAAACTGCTCATGAATGGTCAAAACTGGATCATACTGAAAGCTCAATGCATAGGGTGCGATGCATATCACCTTCCTAGTGTACAGGGTGCGATGCATACTGATTTTCTCCTCTGTAGGGTGCGATGGTCAGGAATGGACAAATGGTAGGAACAAAAATGCGAGGTGGAAGATCATGGAATCTTCCAGAAGCTTCCCCTCTGACACTTGCCTCTCCATTTTCGACCAAGGATGAGTAAGAGATCATCATTCTCCAAGTGGAAGCAGGAACTATCAGAGAGACGACAGTAATCAAGATCCCAGAAGATGATTCACCTCTCTATAATCATCTATATAGGGATCCCTCATCACAGAGATCCAGGGGCTGGAATTTTGTATCTTATAGAGAATTGTTGTTGGTATTCTTGTGTACATTCACAGTGTTGGGTGATCTAGCATTGCTTGAGGTGAAGAAGGGCTTCCTAGCTGGAGGATGATGCTGGGTCAGAGCACATGGTTGTAATCCTCTTGCTACTTTTTATCTGAATAAAACTATTCTTGTTTCCTTCCATATTCTTTTGTACTTGTTTATATATGCATGTATATGGTTAATACATATCTGATCCTATATTATTTATGAATTTAGATCCTTGTTTCTTGCATAATAGTATGTTGCTGTGATTCCACAGGTTCTTTTGAAGCTGGGCAGACAAAGAAGAAGCGGCGAAGCTCTATCAAGAAGGAGGGGAAATCAAGCACAAGACTCAGGTTGGTCTTCTTGTTCCTCCTCTCGTCTATTTTCATAAAAAGAAACAATAGTAGACTTTGATTGTTTGTTTCTAAGATAGCCACCCATCTTAGTGGGAATAGCAGCATCCGAGTGGACACTATTCCTGGATAATAGATCGATGCAGAGAATGTGGCAATGAGACTCTTTGTACAAACATTTGCAGGTGAAGTGAGGAAATGGTTCAAAGGTTTTCCGGCTGCATGTATCGCTACCTTGGCCGACCTACAAAGACAATTTTTAAACGCTGGGAAGTGAAAACAATCCTCTTCAAATTCTGGCTGAATATGAGCAAATCAAACGAAACGCTGGTGAGTCGGTCCAAGACTATTGCATTAGATTCAATTTAGTTTATAATGAAATTCCAGATCATCTAAGGCCACGTGTGGGACTAGCCATGGTGAAGTTCCCGGATGGTTTTGATGCTGACATGGCTTATCAATTAAGAGACAGAGAACCGGCCACCATGGAAGACATGCAGAAGATAGCGGTCAGCGTTGAAGCAAATTTGCTGACCAAGAGGGCTCGAGCAAAAGCAGAGAAGAAGGTCATTGTAAAAGAAGAACCTTCCTCGGTAGATCAACTACTCTGGAAGGTAGAGCAGATGCTTGAAAGGGTGAAACTTGATAAACCTGAGCCACAAGTTAGAAATCCTAACTTTCATGGCTAGCAACAGCCACAATATAGAATAAGGCAGAGAGATCAGCGAGCCCAAGAGCAGACAGCACAGCAGCCAGTACAGCCACCTTTGCAGCAAAATTTTGTGCATGGACCAGAGTCAGATAAGGATGGGAATATAATAGGTGAAGAAAACCACCTCTTTACTCCTGATGATTTGCCTATTTATCTCACTGAGGATGAGGAGTATGCAGAGAGTTTGGTTGTACACAAAGATGTAGATTTCATTCTGGCAAATGATACCGTCTTGGAGGAGGAGTCAGATGAATACCAAAGAGGCTATATGAATGCTTTGTCCACCCAACAGCAACGATATTCACTTAGAAACAAAGATGTGTCGGTCAAACCAATTCAGAAAAGGAAGGATGTTGAGGCATCAAAGAATGATTCATCAATTGCACAAAGGAACAGAAAGGAGGCGGTTGATCCGGATCGCAGCAAATCACCATTAGCAGAACAATCACACCAGCAAACTGCATCGAAAGAAAAGGAAAGGAAAGAAATCCCAGTCAAAGAGGTAGAAAAGATTCTCGCTTTTAATTTAGAGAACGAGATTTCTAAATTGAAAGTATCCATTCCCTTGACTGAAATAATGAGGAACACCAGTTATAGTGGGCAAGTATCTAAAATGTTGAATTTGGACCCAATGCCCGACATGGTGGATGTCGAAGATGATCAACCTGAAATTATTTTTGGGCCAGCATCGAATGGTGAGTCTCCTGATAGTGATGTGCCACCTTTTTATATCAGTTTAAGATTGCATGATTTTGTGTTACATAATGCCATGTTCGATTCCAGAGCTTCTCACAATCTCATGCCCAAGGCTATTATGGATAAGCTTGGTCTAGACATCACCCGGCAATACCATGATCTCTATTCGTTTGATTCCAGCAGAGTAAGATGTATAGGACTCATCAAAGACTTGGTTGTGAGTCTGAATCAGCTCCCAATGAAGAATTTTTTGATGGATGTTGTTGTAGCAAATATTCCTCCCAAGTTTGGCATGCTTCTTTCCAGGTCTAGGTTGGCGAAATTAAAAGGGACACTACAGCTAGATTTCTCCTATGCAACGATTCCGGTGTTTGGCCAAATGAGGAAACTGTATCGGGAACAAAAAATGAAATACATGATTACAAGCAAGGAGAAACCAATAAATCATCCGATTAATTATGTACATACAGATTTAGAGTCTTTTATTTTGTATTCAGATAGTTTCAATGATATCGATAGTCAGTTAGTAGAAGCAGATGATATTCTAGAAATAACAAAAAAATTTAGAGGAGTTTTAAAGAAAGAAGGACAAGAATAGCAAAGCACCGTTGAGCGATCAGCTGAAAGTAATGGACAGCAAGCAGACAAAGCACAACAAACAGATTTTCAACACTTGCAAGAGGAGGAAGAAGGTTTGTGGACCATGGATTTCGATGGAGCAGTGGGAAATGATGGCATTGGAATTGGAATTTGGGTACGCAATCCTTTCTCCACCCCGAACAAAGTCCCTAGTAACGTGCGGGTATGCTCTTAGAAGTTGTCTTTTCATTGTTCAAACAATGAAGCTGAGTATGAAGCTCTGATTGCTGGCCTAAAGATTCTAAGAAAGCTGAATGCTAAGAGGATTTCAGTATATGGCGACTCTGAATTGGTGATTAAGCAGGTCAGAGGTGAATATCAAGCAAAGCATC
>APFE030638339.1:0-11622 GCA_000404065.3 Pinus taeda
TAGTTACAGGTTGATGTTTTATGATGATAGAATTTTAAATGTTTCTGTTTTTATTTTATGAAATGTATGTGCCTACTTGTTTATGCTCTGTTTTGTGTAAAATTTTAGAACACAAGGCTTTTATTAGAATATCCCGTATGGAAGGTCATTGCCCAAATTGTCTATTGACTTGATACCTTTATGATGATTTTACACACATAAAATAAAATATGCAAGAATTACGGTCCCAATTAATTGAATGTGTATTAAACTATATATGTTCAAATTAGCATTTAGTTTTAAAAAAAATTCATTTATGTTTCCAAATGACCATAACATCATGAATGGCTATGGAGTTTTTGTAAGTATCACTATTCAATGCATCTTTGAAAAGTATGTTTGTGTTTTTATTTTATGTAATGTATTTTTTTGTTTGTTTTTGTTTGTATGTCTAATAAATTCTTGAAGACAATAAAAATTTTGTTAGAATAACACAATACAAATAATTTATATAATGATTTTAAGAATGCATAGTATCCAATGCAAGAATTACACTTCAAATGAATTGAATTTTTGCATAGCTTATCTATGCTCAGTTTAATAAAAGTTCACTTATTTTGGTAAATGACGATGACATGATGGATGAAAATGTATTTTTTCTTTTAACCACCACTACTCAATGTGTGTAATTTAAAATGACAATTATTTTTAATTAATATATTCTTATAATTAATTACAATTTTATGTTTTGTGATAGAATTTCAAATGTTTGTGATTATAGTTTATTTTGTGTATGTGTTTGTATTTGTAAATATATAATCGTTTAACCCATACACAAAGATCATATATAACAATTACACTTTCAACGAATTGAATTTGAGTATCAACTTATTTTATGTGCAAATCTATGTGCGAATTGATATTCAATTTAATAGCATCCCATTTATTTCTACAAATTATCATAACATCTATTAATTAACATATATTTCAAATAAAAGAAATAAGTATAATATCACAAATCATTATTATGATAAACTTTTTGCAAGCACAACTACTCAATACATTTAAAAAAATATACCACAAAACATTTATCATAATTTGCAAGAACTTGTGTAATTTAGAAATTAATTAGCTTGAAATTGATGCTTTATAATGATAGCATTTTAAAATGTGTTCTTTATTTTTTAGTATAGGTTTATTTATTGTGTTCTTTCTTTCTTTTTTGTGTCATGATTTTATGCAAATGATACTAAAATCTGAGTTCGTATGGTCAAGCTATTTGTGCTCAAAGTTTTTGTCAAACTTAACCAAGTGGCCAAGTTTTACGATGCGAGAAATCCACGGAGACCCTATGCATAGAATTCGTCCATCAGGGCGAGAAAATATGTAGGATGGTTAATTTGTCCAATTATCCTTATTTTCAAAAAATTTAAAAATGACCATGTTTGTTTAAAAAGAAACTATTAAAAGTGGCAGGTGATCAAAGCCCGCCCACCTGACCGAAGAACATTGTTATGTTTTTAAAAAACCCAAAAAAGGGTCAGCGGGTCACCACCCGCACTGAAACCCACCATATAAAAACATATTATATGTATTGGGTGACGTGAACGCTGGGGGACCTGACGCCACCTCCATAAAGATTAGACATGGCACAGTTTGGAGGCGGCGAGGCTTCAATCGGGCTAGCCTGCCTCTTGGATGCCTCCACATTTCAAAATATATGAGGTAGTTCTAATGGACCCAACTGCATGCCATAAAAAAACATGACTACAAAACTGTATATATTATGTGGGGTGTAGTGAAGTTTGAACAGCCAACCACTCTCACCATTAACGACTCTCCCACTGTTAGGCCAAACAATAAAATTTGTTTAATCCACCCATAAACTTACATATAAGCCTGAACTTTATACTCGAAGGAGCCATGAGAGGACAAAGTGTGTGGAACCTTGAATGTGGAGGATCCTAAGATGCTTAAAAGATTCCCTTAAGGCCTAGAGGTGCCAGTGACTGAATTCAACAAGAGGATAGTCATTTTTTCAAGTTTTCTTACTTGGAGTCCATCCATGAAGACAAAATATTCATTTGAGCAACATAGATGTATATTCCCAGTGACAAAGAATCTTTGGAGAATCTTGTGGAGACTTAAAGATTCCCTTGGAGGCTGATTTTTTACCGAGGCAGAATGTTGTAAACCTTATAGTCATTTGTCACAAAATTTCACAAGGAGCACATTAGTGTGCTCCAACTCTTCATATGAGTAGCAGATTTCCTGACCATCTCCAGGAATGAATCTCTAGGGGAATCTTCAAGATTCCCAAGGGTCCAAAATTTGACGGTGTCAGAATTAGACAAATTTAAATTTCATTTTACACCACTCATCGATAGGAATTAAATGGTGTAGCCCATTTCAGCAGCTGAGGTTTTAATTTTTTGGCAATCTTCAAAAGTGGAGGTATATAATGTAGTCATGTTATGTCTTCCTTCATGATTTTCTAAGATGATGTCTTTATTGTTGAGATCTTTGATTATCAATATGTTGAGGGATACTTGTTGCCACATTATGTGAACTTTTTTTAGCTTCTCATGCTGAAGGAGGACCCATTTGAGTGAGGGTTCTTGTAGGGAGAAAATCTCGTGGAGAGACACACCACTCGGTTTAAATGTATTTTTCCTTGTAATGATAAAGAATGTACTATGTAGTCATGGTCATCTTGCAGCATGAATGAAGTGACCTCCACTCTCTTGACACTGGGCCCAAAGAAGTAACCCACGATGGGTGAACTCCATTATCAATGCATTTTTGCTCATTGATTTGATGGTTGTTTTTATGTTTCATATTATTTACAATATGAAGAAGTGGTATATCATGCTCTTTTAAACGCAATTATGCTAGCATCACAGAAGTAAAAGATCTTGGATAATTCTAGAAGCATACTATGGTATATCCTTTGCATTTTATTTTTTTTAATAATTTCACCATCATATTTTACATTGAGTTGAAGAGAATCTATTCAAATTTGTTAAAACCACTTTTACTTACAAGGTATGGTAATCATATGTAGATTTTTTGTGTTTTCTTCATAATTAGTTGTTATCATCTTTAGATGCATCCTTTATTTTCTTATTTTAGGTTCTTTTTTATTCTTGAGTGGTTTTCCTTAGTAGTCTATCCTCTTTTTTCAAAACAAGAACAAAATCATTTTTTCTCTTGAAATAGAAAAAATGATTACATGCTTAGCCCTTCAGCTATGCCCAATGGGAAATTCAAACAAATATGGATCTAATAAAAAATATGCCTTAGTATGTATTATCTTATGGTACTTTTTTTAATTTTTGGTTGTTTAAAATAGCCAAATGAGTAGTAATTTTTCGTAAAATATGACTAAATTAGTTTTCACGAAAATTTTGCAATAAATGAAACAGTTACATATTTAGCACTTTGGCTATGTGTGATGGAAACTTCAAAACTAAGAAAAACTATGAAAAAGAGAGACCTTGGTATGCCTTACTCAATGGTACAAAGTTTTAGTTTTTATTGTGTTTGGAACAACCCCGAGGAGTATGATTATTTAGTAAAATATCCTTTAGTTATTTTCCATGAACTTAATATCTTTTGGAACTTTGTAGATTGTCAAACATTTTTTATTAGATTTAACTTTAACGTTTGTGTTGGAAATGAATTTTATTTGTAGTTATAGGGATAGATAAGGAAATGTTATCGCTTACTTCTATGAATTTCTTTATTGCAACTGTTGTTTGACTTTGTCATGCATTTTTTTTAGGTTAGGTTTGTTTTTAATCATTAGTTTTGTAATGAGTAGATATATATGAAGATATTTTTTGGAAAGAGTTAGGGATTTAATTGACAATGATTGACAATGTGAAAGTCACGATTCAACATTAAAATTTGTTATAAATAAATTGGAGGATGGATGGGTTTTAATTGGTTAGCCATCCAAAATCATTTCATTCTTTATTTTCTACCTTGTCTTAGAGGTGGGTTACAAGGTTTATTGATATTTTGAGTAGAAAAACTATTATTTTGAGGTGGAGAGTTGATACACCATTGGTAATGTCAAGGAAAATATTTGACATGACGGAATACATTTTACGTAGTGATGTTTAATCATTCTAGCAAGCAACTAGAGGATGGTTGTCTCTCAGGTCATTAAAACATCTAAAATTAATCAACTCTTCACATGGTTTTATGTTTGAGAGAAATTTTCATGAGATCATCAAAGATTTCTCTTTGTTAGAAATCAATGATACGATGATATAATTGTGGCCAATTATAATATTTAGAACAACATATTCTACTTCTTTTCCTTCATCTTAAAGGGGTTAAGTAGCAAAACAATGTTTAATCTATTTCATTCCCATGTGAGGACACCAATCTTACGTAAGCACCAAATTACAGTAATTGTTGGCTCCAACATGAACCGAGCCTTCAATACACCAACAAATGGACTTCAAATCAAGCCTAAACTAAATCTTCAAAGGAAAAACACAATCCTAAACTTGGCCTTCAAACAATAGAGCATATCCTCTGAAACTCATATTTCAAACCACATAACTCATTCCTTTAAACTTGTCTTTAAAAACTAAAATATTGAGAACTAAAATTTGTTAGAAAGCAATTGGAGGATGGATGGGCCTTAATTTATTAACCATCCAAAGCCATTTTATGTTTTATATTCTACCTCATCTTAGAGGTGGTTTACAAATATTTAGTGAGATTTTGAGTAGAAAAACCAAGGTGGAGCTCAGACACCATTGATAATGTCAAGAAAAATATTTAACATGAGGGAATACATTTTTCCTAGTGATGTTTAATATTTCTAACAAACAACTAGAGGATGGTCATCTCTTAGGTCATTATATAATCTAAAATTAATCAACTCTTGACTTCATTTTGTGTTTGAGAGATATTTTCCTGAGATCATCAAAGATTTATCTTTGTTAGAAGAAGTGATAAGATGATAGAATTGAGGCCAATAATAATATTTAGAGAAATATATTCTACTTCCTTTCTTTCATCTGTAATGGGTTAAGAGGCGAAACAATGTTTAATCTATTTCAATATCTTGTGAGGACACCAATCCTCTATAAGCACGAAATTACAATAATTGTTGGCTCCAAAATGAATTGAGAACTCAATACACTAGAACATGGACTTCAAATCAAGCCCAAACTAGATGTTCAAAGACAAAACTCAACCATGAACTTGGACTTCAAACAATAGAGCATGTCCTCTGAAACTCAACTTTCAAACCACATAGGTCACTCCCTTAAACTCATCTTTCAAAATAACAATATTCATCCCTAAAAAAAGGAGCTCAAACATTCAAAAAACCTTCCCCAAGATCAATGCAAAAACACCTTCAAAATAATGTTCCAAATACCTTCCATAGAAAACTGCATGAACAAAGATTCACTTCATTTCTTCTTAGTTCATGAGGTATGAATTTTGGACCCACTACCTGGCTCTCCTAAAACAATAACAAAATAGTTTAGTCGGGTGGTTAGAGATGCTCCTTCTCACATATATTTATGTGTTTTTGGATGTTGGGTTAGGGATATCTTGTTGTAATGTACAATGAATATTAAAACATTCATTTCTCCTAAACCGTGAGGATTTAGATAAAGTTTCATATAATATTGGAAATGTATTGGAATAATATTTCTAACCATATACCTTATGCTACCATTTGATCTAGGTAATTGGATAAAATATGCCATCAAATATAGGGTGTCCAAATGGGGCCTACTTCTACTTTGGTTGGGTCATATTGAAAAACATTTGATATCTCTTCATTCCTATGGAATTAGAGGGAGTGCCATACAACATTCGTAATGTATCATAATATGTTATTTGAATATTTAAATTCCTCTTTCACTTGAATAACCCTTGACGTCAATAACAACCACTTTCAACACTCACGACTTCTAAGCTAAGAAAAAGAAGAATCTTGTGTTCTACATGCATTCTGATGTCTGTATGAGTGAGGTTGTAATAAGTCTAGTTTGTTGGTGATTGGATTAAAAATACATATTAGATTAAATTTCAAATTTCAATGGAATAGGACTATCGTTGTTCATGTTCCAATATTATTTCTTCCATTTGGATGCTTCCTCTTGATGGGGATTATATTTGTTATAATTCTACACCCCCATTACAAGAAACTTGTCTACCATAACACATAGAAAAATATTATTTATCATTATTTGGGCTTGATTCCCTCAATTACAAGTTAAAATACCTTATTTTCACTATGATATGTGATCAGAACTGTCGGCTATCGAAAACGTTCACTACATAGTGCAAACGTTTCTCTCGATTTTACATTTCCACGTTAAGAATTGAAACCATTGAATCATTTTCATATGAAAATTCATTGGGAGGTTTGTTGACCACCATTTTGAAGGTCCCAGTGGTGGAAAGGTTGATGATCGGTGTGGGGTTGACTCTCACGGACCCATTGTTGACTGCATAAACCACTACATATTTTTCTTGGTGCTAACCAATTTTTTTGGAAAATGTAACTTATACATCGTCCCGTTGTTATGACTTCTGGTTGTTGTATAACACATGTGTCATTAAACTGTTTTCATTCATGGTGTATTTTGGGGCCGACCGTTGACCGTCCCATGCACGCTGAACCCCTCTCGTCCTTGTGTGATGTTACATTTTGTGGTTGATTGAGACAGTAACCATAAAAGCTGGGTAGGGCCTTTCATGGTGACCAACCAAAAAAATTTGAACCGCTTGGTCATATACCTAATTGGTCATTCAATGGGTGCCATGTGGCTTTGCCTAATTATGCCATATGGTCACCTGCCATTGGACCAAAAAGCACAATCACCTGCACACATCACAACCTGTGTCTCTACCTGATTCAAATCTCTTCAGTTACCAAAATTAACCAAAATATTTTATTTCCATGATGTCAGCAGAATTGCATTCAAAAGACTAAATATGTCAAACGACTATAAAATTTTCCACTTGTTGACACCATCTGTTATGAAACCAGCTAACAAAAAGGTAGAAAAGATAGATTAACATCTTAGAAATAAGCCTCTTCAAGCAGGCAACCTACTTTACATTACAAAAATGAACAATTCTTAGATGATACAAATGACAATACCTCCTTACTATATATAGGAGTCTAAGGGTTCATAGTATAATTAGAGCTGACATAATAATAATAATGTAAGGGCACAATAATAACAATAGCAGGCTTTTATGGGGCACAATAATAACAATATGGGGACTACATAGGAACAACAATATAATAAGGCGGTTGTACTAATAACAATAAGGGGTTACACTAGTAGTATAGGGACCTAACATGCCCCTCTCCTTCAAAAAGTGTTGTCCTCAATGCTTGAGTAGTTCTTGATGCTTCTATATAAAATTCTTTTCCTCCCATGTGAAATATTTAGCGGGTAAGTCCTTCCACTCGATTAGAGACTCTAAAATTGATCGATTTCGTAGCTATCAAGTTCTTTTTCCTGTGACTGCTCTAGGTTTCAATATGATTTTTCCTTCCACGTCATGTTCTAGCAATATGGTTTTAACTGGAATCTTCTACAACTTTTAAATGAGTGGCCACACTTCTTTGTCCTTCTTCCAGTCATTCCTTGTTTCTTTTATCCAATCTGGTTGGATAATAGAAATGGAGCACAACAATGCTTCCAAATCCTCATCCTTTCTTGAGAGTGCATATGCCACAACATTTTGCTTCCCTTTTTTGTAGATGATTTCAAAGTCATAAACCAACATCTTTGTGACACATTTTTGTTACTCTTCAGAGGATAATCTTTGTTCTAAAAGGTATTTAATACTATCATGATCTGTTTTTATCTTGAAGTGTCTTCCAATTAGGTAAGGTCGCCATTTCTTAACTACGTGTAGTATTTCCAACGTTTCCTTCTCATAAATATCTTTCTTAAGGGACATTTGTTTGTATGTATGTAACCATAAAAATACCCAATCACCTGCATCAAAACTTAATTCATTGTGATGTTGATTTCCCTGTTGTTTCATTCGATTCTGCACCAAAGTGGCATTATCCTTTAAAAGTTGGAGAACTTGTTGTTGATGGTCAATGTAATCTTTCACTGCTTGAATCTTTTTCTTCTTGATAGTTCCTTCTATATTGAGTTTTTTAGGAGTAGTAATTTCTTCTAGTGCGTTACGATATATGGTCAGATTCATTTCTTCATGATCTATGTGATCTTTCGCTTCTTGAACATTTTTTTTCTTGATATGTCCTTCTATCTTGAGAGATTGAGGAGTGGTAACTCCTACCATTGCATTACATGATGTGGTTGCATTCACTTCTTCTTTCTTGATGTGGTCTTTCACTTATTGAACCTTTTTCTTCTTGATATGTCCTTCTATATTAAGATTTTGAGGAGTAGTAATTATTTCCAATGCTTTAAAAGATGTGATCGGATTCATTTCTTCTTTCTCTGGGGTTAGTTCCTAGTGTATATACTCTCCTTTTGAATTTTATTGATCCTTTTCTTCCTCCTCCCCACAATCAATTTAAAATCATTTCTTCTCATCACAGTTATGACCTTTAATGTATTTTTTATCACAATTGTAAGAGAGCCCTTTTTCGTTTTTTTCTTCCAATTGTTGTTGTGTAACCCTTGTAGGTTGTGGAAGGCTGGGAGAAACAAAACATACATCTTTATAGTTGTGAGGGATAGACTTCCTTGTTGTGAATAATGTTTCTTCCCACTTTGTAAAAAATCCCTTTTTCTCTTTTTCCTTCCAATTGTTGTGGTGTTTCTCTAAAGAAGGTGTTGGTATTTGTATCCTCATAATGTGTTATAATTTCCTATGTCAAAATTGACCACGTAACAAGTGGTTTAGGAGAACAAAGCCCTTTATGCCATAAAAATTGATCTTTTTCTAAATATGAAGATGCAATACATACCTTTTGTAATATTGGTACACCATGTAGATCAAATATTTCTCCATCTATAGTATCCAATTTACCGGATCCTTTCCATCAAACTTCCTCATCTCGATTTTTCTTTATTTTAGGAGCTCGATCTTGAAATGACTGTAACTCTCTAATTTCAGATCTCCAAGTTCTGAAATTTCTTCTTGCGGTATCCCTCTGAGTTCTCTTTCTAACCCCACAATTTTGACTAGAATTTGAATATCCAAGAAAGAGTTATGCCAAAATCTCCCACGGTGACCAGATTATAGACTAGTTCAATAGAGCGAGCTTGTATGACCTGCCATGTCTCACTGTTTCAACCTTAGTACCTGAAATTGATATAGAGAAAACTACAGGAAGCCCTATTTCTAGAACTTCTTACACAATTTCAATCTGATGCTCAGAACAAACTTTATGAAAATTTTCCCCTGATCACTTGTTTGGAATGTAACTCAGGACTCTACAAAAACCTTAACTTCCTCGACTTATATCTCGTAAAATAAAGTGAGACAATATTTGAAATTTAGACACATGATTTAGGGAAATTTATTCTCAAAAGAATCTTTTTTGGAGATTATGTAACATCGTAGAAAATAAGTTATAGAAAAAATTCCATGCTGACCTATTTTGGAGTAGCAAAACCCTATAATCCAAAGTTCTGATACCAAATGTTATGAAACCAATGCACAAATAGATAGAAAAGATAGATGAACACCTTATAAATAAACCTCTTCTTGGGGGCAACCTCCTTTAAATTACACAAATGAACAATTCTTAGATGACACAAATGACAAGACCTCCCTTCTATATATAGGAGTCTAGGGGGTCCTAATATAATTAGAGCCAAGGTAACAATAATAATGTAAGGGTATAATAATAACAATAGTGGGATTTTATGGGGCACAATAATAGCAATATGGAGACTACATGAGCAGAACAATATAATAAGGGGGTTGTACTAATAAAGATAATGGATTGCACTAGTAGCATAGGGACATAACACCATCAAATTTTGGACCCTTGGCCATCCTGAAGATTCCCTCAATGGTTTCTTCCCGAAGATGGCCGAAAAATATGTTTCTCGGATGCAAGTTCAAAGCATGCTATTCTGTTCACTCTGAAATTATATGAAAAATGAATAGAAAGTGGGCATGATTCTGACATTTTCAAAAAACATTGCCATGGGAATCTTTTAGATTCCACAAGATTATCCAAAGATTCCTTGATGCTAGACACCTGAATTTTTGCTGCTTAGATGGATATTATGATTTTTCAATTCGATTCCTGGTGATAAAATGTGAAAAAATTTCTATAAGCTTGTCACATTCTCAAAATAGCCTCTTTGGCCCTCTAAGGGAATCTTTTTGGCATTAATTGCTTCCTCTACTTTGGGTTCCACACCCATATTTGCTCATGGTTCCACTATGTTCATGGTTTTGTTGCTTAGCATTCTGCACTCTGCCTCTGCTCTGATCCATCACATTTCCCCCATTGAATTGAAAGGTCGAGTTTATATATTTGTTTTGAGGGTGGAGTTACTAACAAGCATCATTGGTAAGTTGGTTAAGGTGATAAGAATAGAGGCAGGGAGCTCAGGGGTTCCATCCCCGTCGACACCCCACCTTGGCGAGTATTCGTTATATTGAAATATTGATGGTTTAATATTGTTGGTTGCCTTGTTTTAGGGAGCCCGAGAGGTAGATCGGCAAGGTTCGATCCCCATCGCTCTCATCGTGCTCGATACTTGGCATCATTTGGTTAGTGGGGGCAGGTTTGGCGGTAGAGGCCCAGCCACCACTACTTTTGAATATATATATTGTTTAGAACTTTCACCAAGGGTGGCATTGTTTGACCCCCTTCCACCCCATACTTAATAAATTTTGGTATGATATGAGCGGTGGGGTGGCTGGGTCTAGAAGGCCCACATGCTGACCCCTGCCCCCCAATTTTTTCAATAATTTTTTTTAAAATAAAATTGGATCTTTTTAACTTTGTTGAGAATAAGGGGTTTTGGGAAAATTAACCATTTGATAAATTCATTGATTCTCAATGGTCATATTCCGTGCATTGAGCTCCTATTAATTTGTTGCCTCCTTACACCTACTACGTGGCCAAGATTGTCCTCAACAATGACCGTGAATATTTTGAGCTTATGAACTAAGATTTGAGTGACATTCGCACTATTGGAATCAAGGTGATTAACACTATAATCTAGTCCTTATGTCACTCCAATATGACAACTTTGATTTTTGAGCTATTCATAGCCACTTTTGAATTCTGAATGTATCTGGAGCAACCTAGATCATTCCTCCCACCTGAGGAGATTTGTTTCCTCGAAAAGCATGAACATAATCTACAACCATTGTGTTACATTATATGCACCACAAGTGTCCTAATAGGTTAGCATTCCTTCTGCTTCACCATTTTCCTTTGAAGCCATAAGTGATGAATCGACACCTGCATCCTCTGCAAACAGCATTATGTCTTTGCAAATTACATGCTCAATTACATGACCAACAATGACCCAAGCATCCCCATACTTTCCAAGAGTCTACAAGACACACTCTTTGGTCAAATTCACATCAGAATAGAAATCAGTCCCCAACCATCATCAAAAGGCAAAAAATTCATCGTCGCTTTAATATGTGACAGAAATCACAATCATTTTTCAATTTAAATTGAAA
>APFE030638354.1:3812-15946 GCA_000404065.3 Pinus taeda
CTACCAAGCCCATGGATGCAGGTCATCTGGCTAGAATTGGGCCACTTCTTTAGACCGTTGCAAATTATGAGATCCTGAACACTACAGAGCTTGACTAGCTCTAACCCAAACAAATTCTCCCCGAGGTCTTCAAAGCTCCTTTTGTACCTACTAGCCAGAGTAGGGTCTTCATCTAACCAAAGAGGATTAGGGTTGGAATGATTGCTTAGAATAATATCTTGTTTGCTTGAAGTTCAAGCATTAAAGTCACCTATTAAAAGGATATCACCTTCATTCCTTAGGCTAGAAATATCATTCTCTAAACCATTGTAAGGACTATTTTTATCTAGATTCTTCTTCTTATAGAAGTTAGAATTAATGGGGGGAAAATAACATATTGCTATGTAGGCCTTTTTATTATTAATGTCACTCTCTATCCAATTATATTGGTTGTAAGGGTCATTTTTATAAATCCTAGCATGGGGGGAGACGTTCTTCTTAATGTAACAAGCTATTCCCCCAATGCCTCTACGGGAGGATCTCTTGTTCCAGGTTGACCATAGTGTAAAGCCATCTATGTTAGGGACCTTAGATTCTTTATGCTTCCAAGTTTCAACAAGAAAAATAATATCAACATAATTTGGGATCCAATTTAGCCTGGGGCATTTGTTCCATGGAAAACCCCGACAGTTCCAAGAAAGAATCTGGAGCATGTTGAACTGATATTTATTACTATATTTTTGGTTTCTATCTTGAATAAAGGCTTTTCTATTCCTGATTATTGCCCATTTTCCTTCCTTTCTAGCTTCTTTTACCTTTTGAACCTCCTTTCTTAATTCTGATTGATCTTCTGGAATGAGATCTTCATTTATAGATATTCCCGTTCCTTTTAGACTTGAGGTTTTACTAAGTATGTCGTACTTATGATCGGTAGAGCTCACCTTTATTCGGATTAGTCTTCCTTTATTCTCTATTAATTTCCCCAACCTTGTTGCTTATGTGAGACGCGTTGTTTTAATTTGCAATCTATTATCTAATTTTGTTTGGGTTATGGCTAAAGTACCCTCATCTACCTCCTCTTTTAAACCGAAGATTATAAGGTTCAAGTCCCTTTTGTTACGCTCATGGTCTAATTCTATTAATTTTTTCATTTCATCTTTAATTGGTTTGATATCTAATATATCTACCACATTATTTAGGGTGAGGCAGTTATTAACTTTTTCTTCTAGTTCTTTAATCATGTCCTTCATTTTAAGACTCTCTAAAGTACCAGCATCTCCTTGCTGGGATGTTTGGTTATTATCTTGGTTTTGTTTTTCTATAACCTGCAACCTAGTCTCCATTGCCTCCATTTTATTCTCCAATAATTCTATTTTATTTTCTATTTGTTTTTTTATCGTGTCTTCAAGAGATGCAAATTTATTTTAAGCATGGATTCTAACTCTGTTTGTAGCTTGAATTCTCTTTCTTCTCTACATTTCTCTAAAGACTCTATATATTCATAAAGGCCTTGTAGAGTAACTATGCTAGGTCTACCTTTGGTAATCTTTCGTAGCTGTGGTGAAATATTCATACTTGAAAATATATGAGCAAATATGTATTAGAAAAAGATAAGGATGTGTGCACCTGATATCAGCAAACCTGACTACAGATTGCACGTGCCCACCGCAGCCCGCAGACCTGATTGGATCGGGAGCAATATTCTCGAAAACAATGGTCGTTGCAATTTTTTGGACAAGAAAAGGATAATTTTACAAGAGCAGAAACTCTAGAGATGAAATTGAAACCTTGGAGTGCATCGACCGTTGCACTATTCTCTGAAGGCCATAGTTGGCGTTCGAAGTGCCGTGGTATTTCCTCTTATTCATTTGGTCTAAGGCCTGGAGCAATTTTCTCGAAAAACAAACTTACTTCACTGGTTCTGAAATGAATGATCAATCCACTGATTCGTAACATAGTTTTGTGAGCCTCAAAATGTGAGTTTTAAAATAGTAATATGAGCCTCATAATGTGATCTTCATACGAGCTTCAAAACAATAATGCGAGCTTCAGATAAGTAAGGAAAGATTTTAGAATGTGAGCCTCAGAATGCGAGCCTCAGATTAACCTTAAATTCTAATGCTCAGAATGCGATCTTCAAAGCGAAATGCAAGCTTCAAATAAGTAAGGCAAGCTTTAGAATGCGAGCTCTAGAATAGTAATGCAAGCCTCAAAATGTGAGCTTTAGAATGCGAGCCTCAGAACAATAATGCGAACTTTAGAATAGTAATATTCGAGCTTGCTGCAATGTGCCTTACTTTGCTGGTTCTGAAATGAATGATCAATCCACTGATTCGCAACACAGTTTTGTGAGCCTCAAAATGTGAGCCTCAAAATGCAAGCTCACTACAATGTGCCTTAACTTTTTAATTCTTCTTTAGCTAAACTCATCAAATAATAATGAGAAAAAATATCATAGTCCTTTATATGAATTTGATTACTACACGGTGCTTAAATGGAAGGAATATTTAATATTTATATGTATTAAATAATATCTCTTAAATTTAAATATACGAAAATAATATTAATATTTTTTAACTTTTTGTTAAATTGTAAATCCAATAAAAGGATGTATGTTGTATCTCTAATGATGTCTTAATATCATTGTGATAAGGGATCAACTCACCCACGATTCTTTATTATATATATTAAATTAATTATAATTTGACGAATGCGACGTTTCTCTACTATGGTCGGGGCTTTTTGTTGTCGCTAGAATTTTATGCTAACAGAAACCTGAATACCAATTGTTTATATATTATAAGAATTAAGTGCGGGAGGAATCACTATATTTTTATGGAATCCATAATTTTGACAGATCCTAGTTATTAGTTTGAAAATTTTATTATTATTAGCACTCGAAATTTTACTAATATATGTGGGTTTTAGTGTAACGATAATTTTTTTCATGGTATCAGAGCATGGACCTAGGTTTGATTCCCCCTAAGCTACTTCAGGTTTGATTCCCCCAAATTACTTCTCAGGGGGTGTTGGAGGAATCATTGCACCTCTATGGAATCCATAATTTCCACCTTGAGGTTCCTAGTTACTTACACGTGTAGGTTTTGAGAGGGGGTGTTGGAGGAATCATCGCACCTCTATCAAATCCATAATTCCCAACCTGGGGATCCTAGTTACCGGTTGGAAAGTTTACTAACACCTGCAGGTTATTGTATATATTATCTTCAGTGTGATTCAACAAATGTGACATCTCCCTACTATGGTCAGGGATTTTTGTTGTTGCTAGAGTGTCGGTCTATTACAAGAATTAGAGGTTGGCTTTGAGACCATGTGAACACTTGTTGAGGTGAGAGGCTCATTCTACAACCTAGTATGAGGGGATGTGTAAGTTTGTTACAAGCATGAGGGGATGTGTAAGTTTGTTCGTCTGTATGTGCTCCTCTTTAAAATAAAAATTATGTTCTAAATAGAAAAATTATGCCTGCTATAATTAAAAAAAATGAATATGCTCTAAAGTAATTAGAAGTTAAAAAAATGTGAGAATCACATGTTTAAATTTTATACTTTCAAAAATATTTCAACAAGAGATTTAAATAAACTATTTGAAGATCTATGTTAACTAATTTATGTCGATATCAACTATACATACTTTATTTAGCATTCAAAAATACAATTTAAATAATGAAAAATAACACATTGTATTTTACACTCTAAAAATAACACATTGTATTTATTATGTATTTTTGAATATTTTCTATTTGGCAACAACATAGTTCACCATTTCTGTTTCATGAGGTTATCCGAAGAAACTATGATAACTGGATTCATAAAATTGTGTCTTCTCTATCAAATATGTATCTCTATGAAGTAGTTGTGAGGAACAACAACCTACTCCCAAGAACCTTAAAACTTGAAAGATGAATGGAATAAAGGCAAAGGGCTATTATTAAAATCTTTGTGACTGTTAGGTCCCTATAATACTAGTGATTACCCCATTACTATTGTAGTTGTATCCCTTATTAATATTTTTGTGCCCCTATTGTCCCCATATTGTTATTACTGTGCCCCATAGAATCCGTCTATTGTTATTTTGTGCCTTTATATTATTATTGTTAGGTCGGCTGGGTTAGATTGTGACTCCTTAGACTCCTATATATAGAAAGGAGGTTTTTCATTTGAATTATCAAGGAATCATTCATTTGTGTAATGTAAAGGAGGTTGCCCCCTCGAAGAGGCTGAATTCTAAGGCATTGATCCATCTTTTCTATATTTTTGTGAGTTGGTTTCATAATAGATTTTGACCACGAGAATATGAATGATAGGTAATGTATATGGTTAACAATGATCTAGTTAGAAGTCTAGACATGAATTTATTTTTGGACATGTCACCAACTTAGAAACCACTCCTGTGATGTATTTTGGTTTGTATGCAAGAATATTATGATCATAATATTAAAACCATTAAAACATTTATAGCAAGTATAGGGGCGTTGAGTCCACCCTAGAGGAAGAAAGGGAACTAAAGAGGATTAGTGGCAACACCTTCAAATAGACTCTTGACCAGAGAAAATTCCACAAAAGGAGACTTCACTTTCTCCACTCATTGGCTCCACATCAACAATTAGAGACCTTGCTTCGCATGGTCATACGTGACAAGCAAGTCGACCATCATCAATTATTTGCAAGGCAAGAGGAGATCAAAAGGATCCTCCAGGACATCAAATACAACTTGGATGACATAGTCTCTAGACTTACTTGGGTTGAATGCTTCGTGGTATCTTATTCACACTCTAGATTTGGTTTATGACCTCACACTCAAATTGTTATCAACACACAAACGTATGGTTCACCTCAAGGCAACTCTAATGCTCTTTCTCTAGTCATTATCTTAGACTACCAGTCTTGCATGGTGCCTAACTTCTTTTTGGTCTATGTTATGTCTACTTCTAGTATGTCTTCATGGATATCAATATGGCTTACTAGGATATATGTGCACATTGTTTTCTTTTGACTCCCCAACAACTCCAATGCATGGAACTCTTAATGGACGAATTAATTAGTATTTTACTAAGTGTTTCTTGTCATGTTTTGAGGCAAAATCTGGGATCATGGGAACAAGTTATGGTCAATCTATTTGTCCATGAGATCCCACAATGTTTTTTGGGACAAAAATGATATCAATGTAAAAAGGGTTCTCTCGTAATATAAATATTTTCACATAGCTTACAAAAATGAATAAATTATGGGTTAGTCCATGTGAGAAAGTACACAACCAACTAGGAGGAATTAGTCCACGTGGTATAGTTGGTTGGAAAAGTGCATGTTTGTAGCAAATTGGTGATGAATTTCATAAAGGGTAAGTATCCATTGTCATTGTTTGATGTTTGTTTGTTATTTATTTATGGTATGTGTTGTGCGAGAGACTTTGAAGTTAGCCGAGAAAAACGTTTTGTTGCAGTCTCTGATCCTCAACTTGGGGTGGTCTCTACAATAGGGTTCATATAGTTGGGTGTTAAAGTGCATGTTTGCAACTAATTGGTGGTGAATTCCATAGATGCTAAGTATTCATTCTTGTTACTTGGTAATTGCTTGTTATTCATTATGTTATGAATGGAAATGGTTTTCAATCTAGATGCAATGAGAAATTGGAAAGAGTTAACATGCTTTTAGTGAATTTTTGGAATGCAATATTGGAATGATTGCATTTGTAGTTTCAATATTTTGTTGCGAATGCCATTACTTTCTTGAGAAAGAAAGAATAATGCATCTGCATTGTGGGGAAATGTTAGGCATGCAACTTAGTAAATAGAATAGATGTTGTTATTGTTTATTACTTCCATTATAATTTTCCTCTAGGAATTAGTTGTAGCATTAATGCATGAATTCTTTGTATGGAGTAGGATTTTGAGATTGAATGGTTTCTCTTTTTGAATAGAATTGCATTTGAATGTATGCATCTTTTAGATTTTACCTTGCATTGTTTCCCCATAAGTGTGTAATGGTAAAAATGACTATGTGTTGTGTCCCTAAACTAACCTTGAGCTCTATTGGTAAATTTGGTGGGGCAATGGAAGATAAGATAAATGTATTAATTTCCATCAAATGACTATTGAAGTAGTAATGGAATTGTTAGGTACAATGTTGTTTATACAAACTAGGAGCACTAAAGTGGCTCAAATATAAAAGCAATAAGTAGGAAGTGAAATAGAATAAAAGTCTAATCTAAACCCAAGAAAGCCAACTCCAAAGATGGAGAGGCGATCTAGGAGATAGATGTATAAAGTGAACGGAGCTAGAGTCTATGGCGCTAGTACTACGTGGATATTTTGGTCCACAAGAATCATCTCTCTTATTATCTGAGGCCGAATGGAGAAAACTCAAAATTGATGTCTATCCAGAAGAATGAGTCGTGTTCCCATCTACGAGAAACTTGTTTCCATGACATGAAAGATATGGTTTGGTGATTGGTCTATCTATAAAAATGAGGTCTAGTCTAGTTATGTCGCTGGGGTCTCAAAGGAGTAGAAATAGTGTCTTATATTCTCACTAATTTGGGTTCAACTCTATCCATTTGTTGCTTGGTGCCCCTAGTTGGGAGCACCATAAAAAGGAAGTGATATTCTTTGTAGAAGTTGGTATAGGATGTGCGTGTAGCTAAAGTATAGAAGAGTGGAGACAAAGTGCCTCTTGCATGTATAAGGCCAAGCATCATTGGTTAAGATACCTAAAAAAATTGCCAAGTATCTGTAGCACTCTCAAAAGAAAATGCATCCTTGGAAACATAATATGAAGTGATCCTTAGTCTCAACCTCTTGAAGGTGGCACAATCAACAAATCATGTATAATAGATCACTTTAATTGTTAGTCTCAATCCATAGTTTATGAGAGTCCACTCTAAAGAGGCCTAGGGGGCATCCAAAGAGCATGCATCCAATGTTGAAGTGTGTATTGGGCTAAACAATGAGTCCATCCCTCATAACCATGAAGTGCTCAACATAGAAGGCTATCTTCAGACAACCCACCCTGATGGTTTGTCCAAGTGACCCATATAAACTATGTACATACATCCTCTTTGATGAGTGTGTTAATCTCTTTTTTGGTAGGAAGTAGGTGGTTAGGTGCATTAAGGGAATATCTAAATAGAGGGATCTAGCCATCATATTACCAACAAATTCTAGGAGATTCGAGAAGCCAACATACTAGTATTGAGAACAAACCAAAGAACTAGTTGATGCAATGAACTTTAATGAGTAGTGAGCTAGGTACGAATATTGGTATTATCCCTTCACTATATTAGCAAAATGTTGAATGTGATGCAGAAGTGAGATGAGACCAAACATTGTCTCAATATGAAAGGGACAAACACTAAACTTAGAAATGACAATGGGTTGAGGGATTGTTTGCTTGCATCTGATGATGTTCCAAATGAGGATGATCTAAACTCTCTTTATTGAAGGCTAATCAAACCCTAGTAAACTCGGATCCCAAGCTTTAAAACCATATAAAATTATGGATTAGGCAAGAGTGCCCGTAAGTGAGAAACATCTTGGATGATATATATTGAAAATGGTCTTAGAAACATTGTCTCTCAAGAAGGGGTAAGGATATATAACCCCTACTAACTCGAGGTTGAAGTGCATGCCATAAACTAAAGGGAGGTCCTATGAATAGTACCCCCAAATAAGTATACATGTTTGGAACGAACAAAGTTCATTCTTAAAGTTAAATACTCCAAAAGACTTGGAATATAAAGATCTCCATTGAGATACAAAAATATATATTAAAATGTATGAGTAATAATAATGATACAATTGAGAGTGAGGGTCCTGTATATATAGCCAGGTGAGTATCCTTTCACGAACAATCATGTCAGTAAAGACATGCCTCTTAGTTTAACTAATTATTATTTAATTACATATTATTAAGATTATATTTTTTATCTATAATATATTACTTTTACATAAATTATATTCATAACATTGCCTTCCCCTTCAAAAAGCTTTGTCCTCAAAGCTTGTTGATAAAAGGGATTGATCTCTTTTTCTGCTACGAATATATTCTCGTCTCGGGACAAACATCTTTGTCGATACAAGTTGATATGATCCTTGGAGTGATATATAAAATTGTTGCACAGAGAAAGGAGCTGACCATCCTAAATTAATCTTTTGTGAAATATTTTATTACTGGAAACTTGTGATGAGATGTTATCATTGGATTGGGTTGTGCGCACTTCAGTATTCTTCAGAACATAAGTTTGTTGTTTATGTTCTAAGTGATATAGATTCGTAGATTGATTGAAATGTTTGTTCTTGTGATTCTTATGTAGATAAAGAGTTCTTTTGGTTTCCCTTATCATGTGTGTGGAAATATTTTGATTTACTTCAATTTTCGATGTCGTCAAGTTGGTTACAAAATCTTCACTTGGAGTTTCCTTCGTCTCAACATCTGAGCGTGTTTTTTCTTTAACTGACATGTCTTATTCTTGAGTTGTGATATTCACTGGATCAATATTCATTCCATTTTCTTCAACTTGAATTTCTTTATTTGAAGTATTCAATGCTTCCTTCTCAATAAGTTGTTGTACCTTATTTTCCAACGATTTTTTGTCCTTCTTAAGCTTCTTAATTTGTGCTAATAATTTTTCACTATGGTCCTTAAGCCGAGAAACTTTTTCATTTCGATCAGAAGTGATTTTGTCAATTTCTTTTTTCATATTTTGTAATACTTTTTTACCTTCTTGAAAAATTACTTTTGAAATATCTTGTATGTCTTCGGATGTTACTAAATTTGGCTTCAGTATAACATCATGGAGTGTTATTTTCTTCTTCCTGTAGGAAAATGTCAAAAACTTTTTTTCCGTATTTAAAATGAAGGATCCTAGAGTTTCCATCTAGGGTGAACCCAAAATAATGTCACCTTGATTGCTCCATAGGGTTTGAACTAAGAATTGTGATATAAATGTATAGTCCTCAATTTTTAACTGTAAATTGGTTGTCATATTTTTTGTTGCCACAACAGTGTAATTTTTCAATTATATTTGACTTTGGAATCACTAATTGGTTTGCAATTTTATGCGTATATAATTTTATCTTCGGTAGGTGAGATAGAAATAGTGACATCTTTTCCCACAATAGACCCTTTAATTCTAAATAGCATTGGAGCATAATTACATGAAGTTTATGGAAATTTTCCTTCATTATTGGTCTCCATTTATTTTTCTTTCTCGAGATGAGCCTTAGGGTTTAAAAATAACCCTCTCAATCCATGGAATAATACTTTTTTTTCTTTAATATCACCATCTTTTTTTTTTTTTCCTTTAAAAAATTAAAAGGCCCTCAAGTGCTTTTCACTTTTTTTTTTGCTTATATATATATATATATGGTTTTATAATTCTCTCTATTAATTGTAATTTTATAATAATAATACTTTATGAAAATACCTGGTAATGACATGGCTTAGGAAGTTAACAACTATTCACAAATTTAATAATTTGGATTAAACAAAACCCACGAGCACGAAGAGTCGTGTCTGACAACGAATCAATTTGATATCTTCTATTCACAATTGGGTCGAGGCTAGTTGGAAGGGACGTGACACCTGGAGTGATGCAACAAAAAATGAATCCTTGTGTACTTGTTAGATGTTGTCAAGGAAACAATGTTTCAGATCTTGATCAATACTCATAGTCCTTATTGTTGTTCCTCAGAGCTGAAATTGTTAATGGATCTGTCTTAAATTAACAATCAACGTGCCACCAAGTTAGAGGCTAAAACACTGCACATACTACCCTTCAAATTTGTCGCTGGAGGAATAGGAATTTGTCAACATATATTTATTTCGATCTCGTTATAAACACAAGTCTGATCTTGCAACAAATCACAATTCCAAGCCTGTATAATACCTCAGATTAAAAGTATGAAAGATACTCAAAAGCAATATGCGTTAAGTTTGAGATTAGCAGTGGTAGTGCAGCGATGATGACCACTGGTTCAATGGCGGTAGGAGGCCCCTATGGTAGTGGCGGCTGTAGCTTCGTGCTACTGTTGGCTCCAACGCAATGCACGTATGCATGCTCGACAGTGGTTACTCGGTTGTCAATTTGTTGTGGCGGCTCGGGGACACAGTTGCATCAACTATTGTAGTGTAGGGCACGACTGTTCTAGGGTGAACAAGTATGATGGAGGAGTAGAACGATCACCAACAGCAATTGGGTGCAAAGGGCGACGTGCAAGCTTAAGGTGGTCTAGCATGGAGGTCACAGATCTGTTGGTTGGAAACTGTGCGATGGCAAGGAGTTATGTGGTTGCGTGTGGCGGTGGCCGATGACCTTTGGGTTGTGTACACGACTGTGGATGATAGGTAAGCCATATTTTTTTAAA
Organism: Pinus taeda; assembly: GCA_000404065.3. NCBI lineage: Eukaryota > Viridiplantae > Streptophyta > Pinopsida > Pinales > Pinaceae > Pinus > Pinus taeda. Next base: position 14,171 of record APFE030638354.1, read on the forward strand.
ATAATAACTTTTACTTATGTTTCGATTTTTTTCTTTATATATATATATATATTATTGTAATGATTTTTAATTTTTTAAATTTTTTTTAGTCAAATGGCCAAAGGCCAAAGGCCTAAATGGCGATATGGAAAAACCCTAAATTATTGTACCGAAACGCTTCAACGCAAATGATGTTGACGGTCAAAGACCTGGATCGGAGAATGTGGCTCTACGCAGAAGTTAAGCTGCTAGAGGATCGAATGACTCTGATACCAAATGGAACGAACAAATTTTGTTCTTCAAGTCTGGACTTTCATTTTCCTCTGTGAGGAACATTTTAGACTTAGAAGTCTAAGTTAGATCCATTTTGGATCACACCTTCCGACTAAAAAGAACTTTTGGTATCCAAAATACTGATATACTGATCTGAACAGTAAATGAAAGTAACAACACCCTCTTCTTTCAGCCTCCATACACTTGCCTTACATAGTGTATCTGAACCAAAGCCTTTGACCACTCTTATTCTTGTATGTGCTGGTCCTCTTGGGAAGAACTGTTTTCCTCCTTGACTTCATGCAGAACTCCTGCTAAGAAGGTTACATAAGGTAGTTTGAACTTCTCTTCCTGGATCATTGATCCAAGGTGGCTCAAACAAATGTCAAGTTACATCTGCTTCACAAAAATTTACATTTGTACCTATTTGACATGCTGTCAACAACAACTATTCACAACAACAAAATTACAAATAACAACTAGATGGCCTAAATTCCTGCTTCAACAAAAGAAACAGATTTCACATCTTGTGAACACCTCTAGTCTTTACATCTGCATACAAATGATGGACTAGATAACAAGCCCACAAAACATGCCTTTAAAACAAATGACCCTTCAAGTCAAGCATGTAGAAAAAATCTCAAAGATTTTCTTCAAAGGATGAAACACTTCATCATTGTTGAAATTTGGTACCGGAGGGCAGGTGGTTCCCTTAGGCTTTGATCTTTGGCCTAGGGAAAAGTGTCCAAAAGATTTTAATTTTTCTCCTAAAGTGACTTTATAATTTTTGAAAGTTAAAATCTAATTTAAAAGTGACTTTTATAAAGTCAATGAAAAATTAGAAAGGAAAAGTGACTTTGGAAATAAATGACTAAGTGGGTCTTTATTAAAGTGGGGTGAATTAAAAAATAGAAAGTGAGATTTAAATGTGCATTTAATCTCAGCCATAGATCTAAATCTATTTCAGCGATTGGATTTAGGGATCACACAGAAGTCACTTAGGGTTGGATTAAGGGAGGAAAAGGAGGAAAAGATCATTCATTCTTTCATGAGCAGATTGAGAGAGAGAGAGCAAGGGAGATTTCTAGACAAGGAGGAGAAGGAGGTAGCAGCTTGGCACACATACCAAGGCAACATTTAAGCAAATCCTTACAGCTGAATGAACAAGCAGTAAAAGGCAGATTTTTGCTGAGCAAACAGTAAAATGCAGATTTGTTTTTGCATAGAAATCGAGGCAGTTGATTTTCTACACAAAAATCGAGGTCCGTACAGTCTGTTCGTACCGTCCGTACAACATGTCCGTATAGTCCGTACAGTAGCAGTACAACATTGTGTTGCTGTTTGGAAATTTCCAGTGGGCTGTGAGGCTCAGAAATCGAGATAAGTTGTAAATTTGCTTGCTGATTTTGCTGATTTTTGCTGAAATTTCTCACTGTAAAAAGGCATTTTTCAGAAATAAAGAAGAGCTCTCAAACTGGTTTTCCCCAAGAGTTGTAGGGGGTTTTTCCAGGGTCACATTGACCA
>APFE030638354.1:17221-37939 GCA_000404065.3 Pinus taeda
TTTATTTATTTATTTATTTATTATTTTTTTTTTCAGCTTGTTGAATGTATGGTTATGGGAAAGGGCATTTAACTACATGGGAGAAATAAGGAGAAACTGAAAACCGGGGTGGGAAAACAGAAATTTTTACAATCATTATCTCCATCTTGGAGACCAAATCAACTTTTCTCAACTCAATATTACATGCATGTTTAAAACAAAGCAATCAACCCTTCAAGTTAATTACACATACATGTTCAAATACAAGGAAATCATCAACATCCGTGTGTTCATGCACCTCATTCTCATTCATGCATTTCATCCTTCAACTTTCGCTTAAGCACATTGTACTTTTGAAGTTAAAATGAACATAATGTTGCAGCAACAAAGTGAGTCTCCTACTCAACTTTTTTCATTCACCTTCTTGGTAAAACCCTGCAACTTGCATTCCATTAACAAAGAAATGAAAATAGATGCATCAATAGACATGCAATCTTAATTGGATAAAAACTCTAACCATTTCTTACCAATCCATTTCAAAGGTGCTACCTTTGTCTGCACATTCCTGCCATTTTCTCTTTCCACCTTTTTCAAGTTTTGTGGAAACATTGTTGGATTCAGAGTCCAACACTTTTTAGCAATGTGTCATTGTCTATGGCAGTAAGTGCAACACATGTGCATCCTCTTGACAACATGATTTGCCTTTTCCAATTGACCTTTGGCTTCTTGCTTCCTTTCCTTCAAAAGTTTCCTGTATGTGGCCATTCTCTTCCAACATCTAGAAACATTATGGTTATCCAAACCACAAATTTCTAGAAACATATAGAAACATTATGGTTATCCAAACCATAAATTTCTAGAAACATCTAGAAATTTATCATGCTTTACATAATCAAAATAAATATGATTAGAACTAGATTTATACCTTTCTCTTTCACCTTTATTGCCTTCATGAGGAGGTGAATTGAATGAAGAAGTGGCTCCCCTTGGAACACCATCAATCTCTTTAAGGCTTTCAGAGTTTCCACAACTCTCTAGTTCAAGTGTATGTTGATGCACACCTTCTTTCTGCAAGGTATGTTTCACACCATTGCATTCCCCAAGAATATAATCTTCACACTCTTGAGGTAGAAGACCTGAAATGAAACTCCTTCTTGGAACTGTTTCAATGGCCTTTATGGTAGCTTTGGAACTTTCTCCGTAACACTGTCCAAGACCCAAATACTTGGGCCTTTTCTCAACCATTATTGGCTCACCAATACCCTGTGCATGTTTACCCAAGCCATTTCCTTCATAGCCCATCTTGGACATTAACTTGGAACCTATGCCTCTAGTATGTTTTTCAAAAGAACCAATATACACATTCTTAGAGGAAATTGAAGACAAACAGGAATTGTTTACCTCTTCTTCAAGCTGATACTTGACTAAGGCTTCTTTGGCAACAAAGAGCTATGTCTTCAACTCATGCATCTTTTCCAGATTCATATTTCCAATATGAAGTTGCCTTTCCATTTCCTGCAATTTGTTAGAAAGCAACTGCTTCTCTTCCTTCATGGAATTCAACTACTCTCTAAGTATGATGCTCTTCCTTCCATCCTCATACATTTCTCTCACCATATCCATCATGGTGGACAAGTCTTGCTTCATGTCTTCATCAAAGAATCTTGTGAAGAAAGAAGATTTTGAGGACTCACTTGTAGAAGTTGTCATTATGCCAATGAACAAAAGAACTTCAAACAAGATTAACAAAGAGCTTTATTCAAGTAACCTTTTGCAACAACTCTCTTGTGCTTCAAGGATTGCCTTGAGGTCCTTTGGGATAAGAAGAATGCCTTCAACCCTTCTTCCTTCTTGTCCTCTCCTGGACTTAGCTATCAATAACTTTCCTTTCACCTTTGCAAACTCACACAATAGTCAGTCTACAAACAAGCATACAATCAATCCTTGACTGCCCAAACACCTTTCAGACAAGCAAACTTTTGCTCTGTCAATCAACATTCTGATCTGATACCACTTGCTGCATGATGCAACCTACTTTGGTATAACTTAGCTTTGATATCACCTTCTTTTAATGTGGGGTTAACCAAACTTAGGCTTTGATACCACCTGATCTGAAAATGGGGCACTAAAGGTTTCTTGTCAGCTTACAAGAACCTCTCCCACTCCAAAACTTATTAATTTCCAAGATCTAGCTTATGATTAACCAATTGCGGAATTAAAAGTGCTTGAAATAGGTGTATGCTTGTGTTTGTTTTTAAACTGTTCAATTGCTTATGTACATTTGCTTATGCTGATATTTAAACACACATAACAGTAAATAAAGAAGCAAACCAACAAACAATAAGACAACAATATAATATGGAGTTCACCCAAACCTCTTGGGGTACGTCTCCGAGAGCTCTAGTCAACTAACTAGGTTCTCTGGGATTATGGCATAAATTATTTTACAAGCTCCACGCTCAACTCCATTGGTTTACAATTGAACCTATTGGTTTAGAATACCATCTTATCCTGTTGTCTGTCCATACTCTGCAGACAGATCTAGGCTTCTCTGGACTAGACTCTTTCAATCAGCGCTTTGAGCTATCTTGAGCTCTCACTTGCACCAACTCCCTTAGAATTCTTTCACTGTCTCTGGAATACCTTCTTCTATCTTCAACACACTTTGGACACTAGCAACAACTGGATCATTTGATCTCTTTGATGTTCTCTCAGCTTTGGCTCTGGCTCTTCGCTCTGGCTTCTCTAAGCTCTCTGGTTTTCGCACGACCTCCAAGTGACTCTAAAAAATCTGCCCTGGTCAATTGTGCTCTCTGGATTTTGTGAGGCATCCTTCTGGCTCTACGAACTCCTGTCTGTTTCTCTGTGTGTAATCATTCCTCTATCTCTTCGACTGACCCTCTAGCTTCTAGCTCTGTGGCTTTGCACGTTACAAACACATCATTGGTACAAAACGCCCGCTTGCAGCGTGTCACAACGATCAAGGACAATTACAAAGGAATTAGGGCCTTTCTTCAGGGGAAAACCCGAAAATGGAACAAAATTCCAATACACAGAAATATACCGGAAATACACTATCAGGCACAAAATCTGGACTTCAAATAGAATGCAACTGCATCTATAGACCTATCGGGTCTGCCATTCCATCGAAAATCGCAATTGCATGGTGTATTGGCCAAAAAACCCAATACACAGGAAATACAAAGAAATCCTGCATTTCCAGATTTCAAATATTATGAAATCGCGTCATAATTCCCATTGGGTCTGCCTTCTATCGGCATATCGCAATCGCTTAGGCGGGAGGTCAAAACTTCAATATACGAGAAATACAAAGAAAATCCGAATAAACCAGATTTCAAATTTTATGCATTCGCACTTATAATTCCCATTGGATCCGCCCTTTATCAGCATATCGGAATCACAAGTCGCAATGTGCATTGGCCCTTTGTATCAGGGAACACCGATCGTCGATCGCCGATCAAATCAGGACCGTCCATTCTTTTTCCGATTCGACGGCTGATATCACACATCACATATCGCTATCGCAATCAGATCCTGACCGTTGATCTGACTCCTCAATCCGACAATCGATATCGCATCGACATATCGCATATGTAACGGCCCGGGGGTTCTTTCCATATACCATGGACTATGCCAACCCGATTCACCGATCCTATCCCGCTTTATCGAAATCGGCTCCACCTGGATCTTGATATCGTGCTAAGGCCTACCTCTGATGCAATATGTCAGACATCGCTATCAGGGGAGTCCTTCTGCCCTTTGAACCTTCCGATGTGATTTTTCCCATATAAGGCCTTAAGCCCATTTTTGTAAGAATTTGCCTCCTTTTCAAAGGACAATGACAAACTTATTTTTACACTAACTTCATCATCCGAAGTCCATTTTAGCCCATTCAAATTGCAGTAGATTTTGAAAGACAAGAACTATGCAATGGAACTATTTCCAAGAGCATTCCATGGACTTTCATTTTCCTCTGTGAGGAACATTTTAGACTTAGAATTCTAAGTTAGATCCATTTTGGATTACTCTCTACCAAATTAGAGAGAACTTCCTTATACCCATAGAAATGACGAGTGGCCCCACTATCAACCAACTGACTATCCCAAAAACCCGGAGGAGAAGAACTAGTGAGAGCAGAAATAAGAATATATTCAGATTGATTGCCAACATTACTTTCATATTTTGAGTATCTTGACTTCTTTTAAGGATGACTATCTTCTTCATGATCACTTGGAGCATCTCTTCTTCTTTCATATCTTCCATTGATATCATTCCTTTGGTCATCTCTTCTTCTTTGATGATCAAACCTATTTTTTTGCTTCTAGTGTTGTAGCAAGGACCATTGTTCTTCTCGGGGAAATATCGAGCATAATGGCCTTTCTGATGACAATTGTAACATTCAATGTGAGATGATGTTCTATCATTCGTCGTTGAACTTCAGGGAGGAGGATTCCTCGAATATGATGGACCTCCTTTTCCTTTCTTCTTCTTGTTTTGAGTGACGAATGCAACGACTCTCCCTTTCATGCTTTTGAATCCTTCCTCTTAAAATCATCCTTGATTCTTCTTGAGTGATATTTCAAACAATCTCATCAAATGATGGGAAGGTATTGTTGTTGATTATAGTAGTAAAGAAGGTTTACCAGATGGGAGGGAGACCTCTAAGAGTTACAATCATCAATTCCCTGTCAGGCACAATTTCCCCAACTCTTTGCAATTGATCTCTAAGATGAGATATCCTCATAATGTAGGATTACACAGACTCTTCTTCGTTCATATTCATGTCTTTGAGTTGATCTTTCAAGGAGATGATTTCATTTAAATTCTTGATTTCATACATGCTAGCTATCTTATCATACATGTCCTTATACTTCCTCAAATTTCCAACATACGCAAGTAAGTTATATTGTAAACCATCAACTATAATTTGCTTTGCTTTTAACTCACCTTTCTTGTACTTGTTGTTGGTAGCAGTGGAAGCATTCTCCGAGGGCTCGGGTACTTTTCCTTGAATGTATTCCAAAACATCATAGTTATAAACTATGCACTCCAACCTTATCTCCCATGCAACAAAATTAGATGAGTCACCCAACTTCTCATGTTCGTTGAAGAAAGAGGAAGATATCTTGACTTGACTAGATAGGCTCCTTCAACTTTCCAAAGATGATTTCTTCAATGTTTGTCTCCTTTTGGGCTTGTCCTTCACCTTAGCTCTGATCCCATGTTAAATTTTGCATTGCTATATGTTGTTTCAATTACTTTATCCCAATTTAATTAGTCAATTAGCAATCTTGTCAATAAGAATTAATATTTCCAATCATGAGTAGTACTTGAAGATAGAACAGTAAATGCAATGACAAAGGATACAATCAACACATCAACAAGAGACACCAGATTTGGTCAAAGACCGGGGAAAAACCCCACAAGGGGGAAAACCCATTGAAATTTATTCTTTTATTAGATTGTCATAACATGTTCAGTAAAGAGTACAATGAATCCAATCCAACAAAATTAACCCAACAACATTCATAAATATGTTTCCAACATCAATCCAGATCAGAGACAACTTTTCCTATCTGCAGTCAAGTGTGGTAAACTACAGTCAGATGTCAAACTTTAGCCCTAGAGTCTAACCACATGAAGGTAGAAGGATGCATGCGTCTGAGAGCTTCCAACCACACTCTTGAGCTTGCAAGCCTACGATTAAAACTGAAAATTGCTTTTGACGAGCTTGTGATTATGACCCAAAACCTTGGAACACGTGCGAGCTTTGGACCCTGTATTTTCAAACCTGTACGAAGCACTTTCCTTGACCAAGCCTCGGACCTATGCAAACCAATCAAAGAATAAGAGAAGAAGATGATTCTTGGTGATGTCCAAACGAGTTTTAGGTCACTTGTATTTATAGGCTTCCAAGGTTGACCAATTCCCTGTTAGGGCCGACCTATGCAAATGTGCATATGTGGGATTTTCTTCATAAGTACACTTTCCCTTGTCCAAATTGAGTGTTTAAATAGTCAAAATTGGTCCTCTTGAAAAGATGAATTTAGTCCCATGGTTGGAATTTGTCACTGAGCTGCCAAATTAACAAAGGGAACCAATAATGTTCAAGTTTAAAACTATAATACATAGGGAGTTGCACCATCCACTAGGGAAACTTTGAGGTAAAAAAATGGACCTCAAAAGAAAAATGTATTAACAATATCAATTTTAAAATAACCAATAGGATTCAAGATGATGATGTCATTCCCAGGGCTAAATATTTTTAGAAGGAAAAGAAGAAAACTATTTTTTTAATCATATTCTCGACTTATCTCCTATAGGTTTACTCAAATTCAAGTGTAGGCACTTTTTGGATGTGGAATTAAATTCAATGGTCAATTAGTACCACTACATTATTTTGTGTAGAGTTGCACCAAGAAAAATTGAAAAAGAATGTGTTTCTTGATTCCAAACCCAAAGAGTTCCTATAGTCGACATTTGAGAGTATTGATATACAGAAAATAAACATATATATATATACTACATAATATATAAGATAGATAATAATTGCCTTAAAAAATCACAACTTTAATTTTATTATTTTAGTTATTATTTTACTATTTTCCTTAGGAGGCCCATTTTAGACCTGAAAATTCCCCTCATGTGAATTGAAGAAAAGGAAAACATAGTTAACTCTCATCCTTAGTGAAAGCTCAAAGTAATTCCCTCAACCTCCTAGTCTAACATACAACAATCATTGAAAGCCTCTTCATATGCGATTCAAAGAAAAAAGAACATGATAACCCCTTGTGCCTCCAAATGCATGCACCCCTCAAAATAAAACATATTTGTTCACTAAAGATTGGGAGAGTAACCTTTTTTTCTCAACTTGAGACTCCATTATAGGCAACACTATATTCACCTTAGCATTTTATTGACTATCCTACATTGCCATATCATCATCCACAATCACCATGGTAAAAGACCAAGATGGAATGACTAACTCTAGTCCATCCATCCTTAAAAGGGGACATGCCCTCAAGGCAAAAAGGCTCTGAAATTGGATTTGAATTGGTCATCACAATCATGTTTAAGCTACTAGTATTCTTCTCCAAATCAACCACATTACCCATTTTTAGTGGCAACCACATCTCTATGGGTTTATTTAAATAGACAATGTTTGAACTAGCAAGCTTAAAGTTAAACCACAATGCAAATAAATCCATCACCATCAACACAATTGAGGTAAACGTGTTACAGAGGAGATAATTCTCTTCATTGTATTCTACTCTTGTACACAATATCAAGTACAAAATATTACCCATATTCATTCAATAAACTACATGAACTCCATTTCGCACCGCTAGTACAACTAAATACACTACCCTTACCTCCATATACGGCCACAAACAAAAAACATCAGATGACCCCTGTATGACCAAGAAAAAACCATGTACCCTCTATATGGTTTAGACTCTATATGCCTATGTCCTAATGGAAGACATTTATGCCTATATGGAACACATCTATACCTTATGTGGCCACTCATTGATCATCATATGTACCATCATAGGAACTCTCCAACGAGTCCTCAAAATCTAGCCAAAAAAACTATATTTAATGAAAATCTAAAATTATTATATCAATATAAACTAGATTTAAAGATGAATCTATTGGAAGCTATTGTGATAGAGGATCTTCAAAAATTGTAGAGGTCTACCAATTTTGAAGTTGTAAGTTTATGAAATTGCACCAACCTGTTTTTGTTGACTAAACACTCTTGGCCAAGATAATTTCTTGAACGAGAGTTAGTTTTAACTCTTCGATAAGAGCTTTATTGTCAAACATTTTCCCATGAGTTAAAATTAACTCCCTAGAAATATTAAATAAACTCTTAGATAAGAGTTTATTATTACTATCCAAAACTCTTGATCAAGAGTTCAAATTCCCAATGTAAAGTTTGAATAAACTCTCATATGAGAGTTTGTGATGCCAATTATTGTAAAAATCTTCATCTTGACTCTTAACAAAGGCTTTAACTCTCAACCAAAAGTTTTTTTACTACATCAATCTCTCTACAATAATAGTTTAACCTACGGTTAAGATAAACCTGTGAAAAACATTGGTTGAGACTAGAACACTTCTTAAATTATACTAGTGTTTAAATTTGGCACTTTAATTAGGTTTTATATTTCAAAGTTTCTTTCTACATACATTATATATTGATAGAGTTGGGTGCAAATCTCTAGGGAGTATCGAGGCATTCACATGAGGAGAAAAGGATGCGAATCTGAGTGTACATGCATTCATGCCACAACTATCCTCTAGTTAGGAGAGGAGACAAGCTATGTAGATTAGGTTTAGGTTTTGACTAAGTCATGTTGGACAACTCATCCATGTGATCAGATATATTGTATCTTCTCTCTTCTTTGTATTCTATAAAGGAGACACAAGGTGCACGGTGTAATTTTTCTTCTTTAGTAAATTATGATAAATGCACTATTCAATGTTTTGCATTATGTATTTTTTGTTCATAATTTCAAGCAATATGTGTTTAAATATTAACATATTCAAAGCTTGTTGTTTTGAACGAGGATTTCAATTTCTACGCTACCTAGGTTTAGATTAAATTATCTTAATGCATAATCTTCTTAACATGGTTTGAAATTTAACATTAGTGATATCATTCCATGCAATGAAGTTTGCACATTCTTTAGTGTTTATGTCTCATCCATTATCCAAATCAATCAAATCCTTGCTTCAAACTCTATAGAGAGAACATGACGGAAAATCCCATAATTGGAAAGAGATGCAACCAACATATTATGAATATATTATAAAATGTAGAATCAAATTGAATTTAGGGTGAATATGATGCATATGACACGAAGTAAAATGGTTAGTGATTGAAATTGGCACAAAAGTTCATTTATTTTGTCTTTACATTGACTTGTTTAATTCAAGAGTTAAATATAATAATTTGTCAAATTGCTTAAAATGAACATAATCCTAACAAAGAAAAATGACATCTAATTATGATTTGACATAACCACAACCACGAGCAATGACACTAGCCATGGCTTTCAAAGAGTGGTGTGAATAAGGTTCTAATTTCAAAAGCTTAGTGACTATTGTTATTAGTGTTGAAGAATGTGGTACGTCCATGGTGTTAGACTCCGTCTCATCTCAGAGATTGATTCTTCTTCAAAACAGGGTTTTGAAGAAGAAATCATTTAAATGTGCTTTTTAGATTATGTAATTTGTTCTCTAGCTCTTCAAAAGGCAGCAGCGACTTCAAACTCCTATTCCTGCACAAGCAAAACAAAGTATCATGAGCAATCAAAGTCTGGCAATTTAATAATCAAATCAACAATTCCGTTCCTTCATCCATTATTCGTACATGACTAGCTTTGAATCTTTCCAAGATCAGTCTACTTCAAGCAAAGATGACGAATTTAAAGTAAATCAAAATCCAGTTTTTCATGTAGCAGAGGCTGCCTTGAATGAGCAACCAAAAATCTCCAAGTGTGTTGGATGAAGTTAGAGAGGGGTCGCGTGGGAAAGAGAATTCTTTTGGAAAATTGATGCTGGACATTGTAGCTATGTTTACTCCGCTGCTTGTCATTGTGGAAATATTCAATGTGCAGCTATCCAATTATACTTTGAGCATGGAAAGAAGCTTTACAAGGAATTTTGCTAGGACTCTGCAAGTGTCCCCTTCACAGGTGGTTCCCCTTGCGAGGCATGGTGTAAATGTCATTCTAGATATCTATATTTTATCATTTTCAGGATCAACAAACTATGCAATCTTGATTCAGAAGAATAGCAGCGAAGAAGGCATCTTGCAGGATCCAATTCTTGGACCTTTCTCAATCCTTAGAATAGAGAATCCCCTTGAATCAAGTTATCCATATGCATCTAGATTTTCAGGGTATGGTACCATGGGAAAATTAATTCTATCCACTATTATATTGTGCATTATACTGGTAGCCATAGCACTTCTTGTCTCTGCGGCTTGCTTTATACACTACAAGTACAGACTAAGAATCCAGTTTTCAAATGTCTCATTTGATAATAGCACAAACAGTTTTACTAATCTAATAAGCCAGGGGTCATCTTTCACGGAGGAGTTTCATGCCCATGATAGCTCATGCCTCAGATCTATTACAGGATGCATGGGAAGAAAATCTTTCAAATTCAACAGTAAAAGTGAAATGGTACCAGGCACAATTGTACAACAACTCTCTTATTCACAACTAGCTGAGGCAACTGAGCAATTTTCAACGTTTAAACTCATTGGCATGGGAGGAAGTAGTAGTGTTTATCGAGGTCAACTTAGAAATGGAAGAACTGTTGCTGTCAAGAAACTTGTCTGTCGAAATGCACCTGATACAGATAGTGAGTTCCTAATTGAGGTTGAGCTTTTATCCAGGCTTCATCATTTTCACCTGGTGCTACTCATTGGCTACTGCATAGAATACAATGGGCGGGAAGTTCAAAGACTACTAGTGTATGAACATATGCCTAATGGCAATCTTAGAAATCATTGGGATGGAACTTTGGGTAGGGAATCACTTCATTAGATAACCAGAGTTCGTATTGCACTTGGAGCAGCAAGAGGTCTGGAATATCTTTATGAAGCAGCCACTCCCCGGGTTTTGCATCGTGACTTTAAGTCAAGCAATATTCTCCTTGATAGCAAGTGGAGAGCTAAGGTAGCTGATTTTGGCACTGCAAAGACAATCACAAGTGTTGATCTTAATGGTCAACCAAGTTCACCAGCAAAATTACTGGATACATTTGGATATTTTGCTCCTGAATATGCAATGATGGGAAGGGCTTCTTTGAAATCTGATGTTTTCAGCTTTGGAGTAGTTCTTTTGGAACTAATTAGTGGAAGACGTCCAATAGACATGTCTTTGCCTCAGGGACAACAAAGCCTTGTTATTTGGGCAAGTCCTTTCTTACAAGATGAGAAGAAGTTACTCAATGAAATAGTAGATCCAGCCTTAAAGAATGGTTTCCCAGTAGAAGACATGTTAAAAATGGCTCAATTAGCAAGGGCGTGCTTACAAATGGATCCAGAGTCAAGACCTGTAATGACTACAGTTGTGCAAGTTCTAGCCATGTTAATCCTAAATAATGCAAGGAAGAGTGCATCTTTGCCTACATATGGTGTTCAGATCCCCTTTTATATGTCATGGAATCCTGATTTCTGTAACTACAACTTCAGTAGGGAAGAGGACCTTAACTTGGATGAAAGTGTAATGCCATCAAAACAAGTTCATACAGGGAATGTGATGAGTGGTTCAACCTTTGAACTTGAAATTCAGAAAATGTGTTGTTCTCCGAAATGGACAGGAAGGCACACCATACTTTTGGGCCTCGAGGAAATTCTAGCTTCTCAAGAAGAGCCAAAACTCGATATTTCAAACGGAACGTCATCGTGGTCAGCTTTAGACTATTTGAAAAGTTTCTCTTCATCAATCACATATAATCCAGCTCGCATATCATTAGAGGGAGAATCACTTGATCTTACAGAGCCTCGTATGGAATCATTCTGGCATCATAATGGGTTTTCAGTATGATCTACAAAAGGGAAGAATAGCGTACATGTGCTTTGGCGGAGAACCCTTCTAAGCCTGTGAACGAGCCACCTGTTTGTGATATACGCTGCTATCATTTCCAGGTTCTGTCTCTACAAATGAAGATAGGCAACGCATATTTGTTTCTGACACTAAATCATCATTGAATCATCGTGGCAATGCAGATGGAAGCGTTTTTAGACAGCGCAGGCAGATAAGAGCATTCAATGAATACAACTGGCACAATGTGCACAAATGTGAGATTGTTAAAGATTTCAAACAGAAAACGAAGGTGAAAAGTAAAAACCCGAAACATACACAGAGACATCTGTCATAAGCAGCGATTTAGGAACGAATTTTGCCTATTTTGATCCTCAGCCCTGATTCTATGGGATCTGAGCACCAGTTATGCCTCGTAATTAGCCAAAACATCAGCAGATTTAGAGGAACATTGTATTATTTTAGAATAGAAGGCTGTTCCATGTTTAGCATAGATGAAACGCCCATTTCTAATTTTTGTAATTGTAGTTGAAACAGCGCAGAGGTTTTTGGGGTCGATTTGTTTTCCCCTTAGCAGTGTTATATTTATTGTATTAAAAAATTCATTAGAAGAGAGAGAGGGGAGAGTTTTTCTGAGTGCTGAGAGTGCTGGAGAACAGAGCTTTCAATGTACAGTTTTTGGCAGAGAGTTTAATGAAATTACACAGCTTTGACTTCTGAGATTCCTGTGGTATGAAAGTTAGCATTAGTTTTCCTCTTGTTTCATATGTAATCTGTTATGTTCCATTTCACTACATGATCATTTCTAACTGAACAAATGAAGTGTTTAGGTAAGAATTCATGCCTGCCATGCTCTGCCTATAAGTTTGTTCATGTTTAATGTTTTCCTCTATTTGACAAGGATTCATCTCCTATGCCCTTGTCAGCTCCTCACCGGTCTTGCCATCCCATTTAAATCTAGATTTGGTGTTAAATTTCCTGCCTACCTTGCTTCAGTCGATAATCTGTGTTGTTCATTATATTTCTCTGTTCAAGCTGTGATTTTGCCCATGCAGCCCGGAACAACCTAGTCATTTAATTAAAAACCCCTTTGATCAATTTACTAGCCTAATATCAGTGTTACCTTGTTGGTCATCTCCCTAATTGAAGATTTTACGAGATAGACCGGAGAGAGCTTTCTCTTGCCCCGTAGGGCTAGCTACGAGGCTGAATGGTTTGATGTTGCCTTAAGGTTTGCCTTTTTCAGCCTGAGGTGAAATTTCAAGCGCTAACACATGGACGCATCCACCACCCGATGAAACTATCTTAACCATGTGCCTAAGGTTAACTACAAACTTAATATGATAAACGTCTCATTGATAATCAACAATGATTGGAATGTAAGATATAATGTATTATAGCTTTCAATAACAATTGTAGTGTGGGGTGTGAAAAACTACAATACTTCAAATAACATACTCATCATAGATTTCAAGGAATGATTACATTGTAGGATGTGATGTTGTCAATCAAGGACGTTAACAAACATGGAAATGAACTCTTTGCTTTAGCCATAAAAAATATAGGAGATATATGATCATAGGTTATTATTCTATTTAGTATAAAATTAAATGTTCTTGTGGGATAACATAAGTAGCACACCTACTAGTCCAAGCAGTTAGTTCAACCAATTGTCACCGATGTTGTTGAGCATTAAACTAGTTCAATGTTGGCAGATGTCTCATTCAACCCCCCTAGATGAAGCAAGTTAATATATACCAATGAGTATACTAGCGATACCATCTATAAATGTGGTGAAGCATTGCTACCGTTTCCCCGTGAGGCTTCCCTCAGAACAAAGAAGTAAAACACTTTTGATATTGGGATATCGAGGGTCCTAACCCTCTTGGGAACAATTTTCTATTCATATTAAGAAATCTAAAATATTAACAATTTTCCAAATTTTATTATCTATTTTGTTTACATGCTAAAATGAAAAATTAAGAATATCACGTGGAAAAAAGAAATATGATCTTTGATACATATATTCCTTAATCATAATAAAACACATACATGCAATACACCACCAAGTTTTGATATTTCAAAGCTAACCATGTACAAGAAATCCTAAGAACTACAAAGTTATCTCTTGGACTTCTTCTACTATTATCCATGAACCCCATAATTCAATCACAATCCCAAATAAAAACATATGGGATGCATGTTTTAATCCCAACTAGACACCCTTTAGACATGTCTAGACACCCTTTAGACATGTCATCACTTTCTCAATGTCATTTTTGCAAGTGCTCTTTGTCCTTGCTCCATTTTCTCTTACTTTCCTTTACATTATATAATTTATCAAGGGTGCTTCCAATGTGCACAAACACCACCTCATATCATCGTAGAACAAAGCAAATTTATCCTTAAATGATCCTCCCTTTTCTTAACAAAAATCATTTATTTCTGTGAGCCAAGATATATATTTCACTTAAGGGTCACAAGTGTGGGGATGTAGAGGGTTAGGGGAGAGGGATCATCTATAATCCAAAATGACAAATAAATTAAGACTCTCTTGAGGAGCTGGGCACTCCACTGATAATGAGGCACAATCCCTTGCAATGTACCACAGAATGAGACTCATAGACATCCACACTAGTTCACAAGTTGTAATCATTCGACACTCTGTGATCATTATTCCAGCTATTCACATCCCATGCTCCTGAATTCTAGCTGAAAAATATTCAAATGAATCTCCTTTTTAGTAAACAACTTGATGAGATGATCATTTACCAAGCTAGGCACATCCACAATAAGCAAGGAAACACTCAAGTGAACAAAGAAACAACCCTCGAAGTTTGTAATCTAGATTTCTTCAAGAGGGAGCAAGACAACTCTACTAGATCCCTTCCCCCCACTCGCCTCCTTTATGATGCCACCATTGATTCACAACCCACACTTTTTCACTCATAGGTACTTAACCCAATGCAATTATTAGTACCAAACTTTTGTGCAAAGAGATAAGGAACTTCGCATAATGACATAACTAACAATCCTAGTTGGCCTAAGCAATGTGGCATTGTTAAGCCAACTTAGGGTTTGAGCATTGATTGAAGAAGAGCCTTTTAGAGATTTGATAATTGTTTAAACATATTTGGGCTAATACATGAGTAAATATTGCTTTGATTTCACTTTGATCCTACACTTCTATCACATGGTGGATACTAATCCTCTCCCCTTTGAGTAGAAGAATGATCTTCAAATTCTCCTACCTCGCTTTGGTCTTCATTTCCTTTTGTCTTCTTCGAAAACCCATTCTTCCTTTGGTTCGAGGTCAGAACCAATGGACAAATGTGCATGGTGTGCTACTCTCACATGCGATGTTAGGAAGGTTCAAAGATTAGTGGAGGATTTACTAAGGAAAATGACAATCATTCATGCCATCATCATTGAATTAACCATGCACTTGGTAGATTGGAAAGGTTAGATGGAAGCAAAATTCTTAGATGCCAACAAAGAGACGACAACCCATCTATATAGATGTCATCAAGCACATGTTGCCTCTTCAAGATTACGAGGATTCATGTGCTAATAACACCATCCTCCATCATTATTTGAATGATGGAAGCGAACTTTTAGATGCCAACAAAGAAACAAACCATCTCTATAGAGGTCACCAAGCACATGTTACCTCTTCAAGATTAGGAGTTGTGTGCTAATACACCATCTTCTATCAATATTTAGATGAAGTAATTGCCACCCTCTCCACTATCCACAATCATTTTTCCACCATATACCACCACATGGAAGCACCAATGTCAATCCCAAACTTTGTTCCATTTCCAAGTGTAGAAAACTCATTGAATAACAAAACTATAAACAACTCAGAGGAGTGTAAATGTACCAATTAAATCAAAGTGGCGGCACTCTCTCAATATAACACTTTTTAGTTCAACTTTTGAAATATATTTGCATTGTTTAATTCCACAAAAAGAATGTAGTAGGACTTGTACTTACAAACTTTTAAGTTTTTACATTTTATCTTCAAATTTTATTAATTTTATATTTGAATTTTTTTACATCCTTTTGTGAATAATATAATTTTAACCATTACTTTAAAAAATACATAATAATTTTAGCCATTACTTAAAAAAAAATACATAATTCACTCTCTTATTCACATGTTTTTATAAGTGTTCAGTTGCTTTACAAGTTATGTGATTCACACATGCCGAAGGTAAAAAAGAAATTGAAAAGGATAAAAATATGTGGTAGATAATGTAGAGAAATAATCAAAGCCAAACTAAAAACGAGATTGATTTAGGTGGTTATACAATGAATTCAAAAACATTCTTAATATTCTTAATATGAAATTATAAATGGTTGAACCCTATTATATATCTTGGGAAGGAAAAACCATGCACCAATCGATGTCCGTTCCAATGTAGAATAAGCTCGCTCTTAACAACATATATTAAACAAATTATAAGTACCATTAAAACAATTTGATCTAAAGATTAGACATTGTCGGATTTGATAAAATGACCAACAGTTATGAGAATGGCATTCACAACATATGTACAATATCTACCAAGAAACTAAATTTACATTATGCCAATTAAAAATGACTACAAATTCAAGACTGAAACGTGAAATTATCAAATGCATAAAACATTTCACGTTATCAATACCAATCTAATGGAGAGTTTACCATAAGAAGCACAAGTAAAACATTACTTTTCACCATCCTAATACATAAAATATCAACTGTCTTCAACAGCAGTGGGTTTGAAATATAAAACAACATAACACATCTCCGTCTGCTGAAAGCTCAGAATCAATACTACATCCACACAAGAAGAAAACGAGGTAGAATTTATTAACTGATAAATAGCTACTTTGATCATTGTACTACGTAATGAGTTTCATACTATGAAGTAGGGAGTTGTAACATATAGATTTGCCATTCAACGTCTATAAACTGAATCTGCCATCTGCCAGAAAACAAGACATAGTAGGCAGGAAACAGAAGCAGCACAATGACAACCACGTTCTGTCTAGTTACTAGCAAAGGCATAGATGCTATTGCTGTTTCCTACGTTACATATGATTCTAGGCAGGCATAGAGACATTATAAATATTTATGATCCTCAAAGCTATATTGCCTCACCTATCATTTCAGATGGAACATCGGAGAATAATGTCTTAATTTTAGAAAAAATTGCACAACCAGGGCCTATTTTATTTCAATTCTCATGTGAAAGGGTCTTTACTGCTTTTACTTCTAACAGTTAACAATTTAGTAGCTATAGTAAGTTGAATATTCAGTTGAACTTGCATTCTATTATATGTTGTGCACCCTCAACTAAACTTCTAACAACTTCAGCAGCTGGAAGAATCTCCTTTATGAGCCCTACCCCTTCTCCAGCATACATCACCATGTTTTCAAGCTCACCCACAGTAGTTGCATTTGGAGCTGTGCCAGAAAATCGTTTAACTTCTTGCTCCTGTCACACAAATGCAATTTGCAAGTGATGTTTAATACCAAGAGATCTCTATATTAAATTCTCAACTGAACTTAGCATTCAAAATAACATGTTCTAATAGCATAATTGTTGTACTACGTCCTGAATTGCATAAATTTATATGACAATTTGGAGATAAAATACAATGCGACGTGCACCATTCACGGTCCCCATGCTCTTGTTGCACATTACGATAGAGTTAAAGATCTTGGCTTGTTCAAAGTTAGAACTCTTTCATTTTGACTTAATGAACCTGCATATGAGTTAATGAAATGCTATGCAAGGAGCAGCTGGATGAGAAAATTTATAAACTACATTCACTGGTTGTCTTGCAACCTATTCCTTAACTAAACCCATTGGTTTTGATTGAGACAATTACATTTTTTTGAAAAAAATACTGCTTATATTAATAAAAAAATATGAACAGAGATACAGAGATTAACAATCAAGAATATACAGATATTGACAAACATTAAAATAGTCTCCTAATTGCAGAGAAAGCTGCTATAAGATCTGGTATGCAGATGCAGAATGACTTTTAGCATCTTTAATAAGCAACCAACCCTTGGCTGTGACTTGGGTGCCTATCTCCTCTGCCCAAAGCTTTTGAAATCAAGAAACAGAACAAATAGATCCATCGAAAATACACTTACAATACATTTTCCATGATGAATATCATGCTGCTATCCCACGATAGTGCCAAAGCCCATCATAAAGCGAGAGAATAAATAAACTAGAGTTCCCCAAACTAGTAGCTCCCCATTGTAATACGCAACTTTCTGCTGAACTTGATTCCAAAAATCCCAATCAATATGACACCTCCTGAAGATACGCTTGTTTGATTCAGATATAGAGCACATAGGGCACTTATCCTTGTAAAGTCACTCTTTCAGATTTTTACCCAATGTTACCAGACTCAGAATCGACAATAAATCCACGAGGCAAAAGAGCAAAGAGTTTTAATCGGATCGGGAAAAAATTGGTGAATTCAATAAATAAAGATATATTACATAGAATGAATTAAGAAAAAACATTTTTCATTGATATTTGATAAAGCCATGTCCAAACAATGCATAATATCAATAGATGTCCAAAATATCATGAATGAATAAGTATCTCATATATGTTATGAGTCCAAACATGATCCAAAGTACTGAGCCCTGACTCCTAAACATAGAACCAGAAGCATCTGCTTCTAAAAGTTTATAAAATACTACATACTAATCAATGAAAAGACAGTGATTGAAATCTCTTGATTGCTGCTGAAATGATACGATAATGGTTTGATGCTAAAATCTCTGACAAAGCACACGTTGGAGCACATTGCACACTACGCCTCTATTACGCGGAGTAAACTGAAACTGAAACCATGCCTCTTTACCTTCTAGCCATATGAGTTGCCAGAACTGACCAGTGAGAAGTGAGTTACAAACCAACGTTTAATTTTTAACCTAACTAAACCACACGGTGAATAATGTGGCAACCCTAAAAATTAAAACCTGTGCTCGCCGAGTTGAGGGCTGAAAATAGCCTCGGTCACCTAAATCACAATTAAACGGTGAGTCGTGAGTTAAACTCGTGTTGACCACAAGTCAAACTCGATCAACACGAGTTTGACTCGCCCAGAGTTGATCCGGATTTAAACAGGAACGCAACAAATTACAGAGATAACCATAAACACAGAGATGCAGCGGAAATAATACTTAATTTTATTAATGTAAAATACTAAAATATGCTTACAAACAGAAATGGAAATACACCAGCTAGGGCAATAGCAGCTTATCTCTGAGAAGTGATGTGGCGGCTACATGCCTCTGAACTGAACTACAATGAGGCTGGAGGGCCTTTTTATTATTGAACAATAAGAGCAAACCCTAAACAACCAAAACCCTAACCCGAGGAGATGTAACACCAAGAGTTTATGGGACCCGTTGGGGTGAGTTGGACAACCAACTTCCCGGGGTCGTGACTTCATTATATTATCTCTGTTTGACACACATGATAACTGGTTGGAAAGATCTCTCTGAGGACTATGACAGAAAAGATGATTTTAAACAAAAAATCGTTGGTGGTAGATTTCCAAAAAAACGTCGTTTAGGGCATCAAAACGGCTCCGGAAGTTTAGGACCTGAAAAACTGCTAAAAATAGTAAACTGTGCTACAATTAGGGAAACTGAAAAACTGAAAGAAGCAATAGTGGGGGTCCAAGTGGAATTGGCGGGTTGCCACCAATATCCACTTGGATCATTCCTCCCCCCCTAGGAAGCAATGGTCCCCCTTGCGTTGAGTTCCCTCCAAGAATGAGGAAACTTCTGCTAAAACTTGGTCCTTGAGACACTTGCCCGGTGAAGGAGTTGGCCTGCTTTGACAACTTGATACAAGTTGGAAATATTTACTGGCAATGTGCTTGACTGTGTGTCCATGATCCGATAGTTGCAGCTTGTTCCATGCAATCTGGATTAACTCTGTGGGTGTGAGCTGTTTTGCAATGTCGGATGTGTCTAGTAATGGTGGAAAGTATGGCCGAAGGCGGTCCACATTGAACACTAGGTGCAGGCCAAGGAATGGGGGAATGCTGAGCTCAAATGCATTGTATCTCACAGCCTTGGTAATGGTGTAAGGACCATATCGGAGTGTTCTGAGTTTCCGATAGGCTCCGGTAAGGCGTTCCTTTTGCAAATGCAACTAGATTTTGTCGTCCACCTGATTGTGTGGCACCCGATGTTGATCATGTCACTGCTTGTACTTGCATTTGATTTCTCCAGAATGTCATGGACCTGCTGGCGAATATGTTGGATGTGCTCAATGAAGCTATTTGCCTTATCTGTTTCGGATTGGACATGAGCTGAATCTGCGTGAGTAGCTGCAAATGGCATGGCCACATCAATGGGACATAGTGGCTGGAATCCCAAGCCCACCTGAAAAGGGCTATGGCCAGTGGAGCTGTGGAGAGCTCGGTTGTAGCTGTGCTGAACATAGGGGAGGCTCTCGTCCCATGTGCGTGGATGCTTTGAGTTATACATGCGCAGAATGTGCACAATCATCCTGTTGACAACCTCTGTCTGGCCATCAGTTTGAGGATGGAAGGCTGTGGACTCCGTGAGTTTGGTGTCCAGCATCGACCAGAGACTAGACCAAAATGTACTGAGGAACTTGCTATCCCGATCTGAGATGATAGACTGTGGGATCCCAAAGTGTACCCACACTCGTTCAATGAAGAGTTTAGCAGTGGCTTTGGCTGTGATATTCTTCTTATAGGTCGCCATAATGGCCATCTTCAAGAATCTGTTAACGACCACAAAAACACAGTCATTTCCATGCTTAGTGGAAGGAAGGTTGACATGTAATCCATGGAGATAGATTCCCAAGGTTGACTAGGGGTAGGCAGCGGGGTATAGGGGCCTTGCTTCTTGATAGTCGGTTTGGTAATGGCGCAAGCAGTGCATGATCTGATGTACTTCCCGACATCTTGTCGAAGATTTGGCCAATAGAAATACTTTTGCAGTACTGCCACCGCTTTTTCGACCTCGAAATGCCTAGCAACCCGACTGTAGTGTGCTTCCCAAATTATCTTGGCACGCTTGCTTGAAGGAACACAAAGGTGACCCAGGTGGCATAACAGGGCATCCTGGAGGTGAAAATCTGGA
>APFE030638354.1:38139-55619 GCA_000404065.3 Pinus taeda
CCATGATCGGTGGTTGACTGAGGCAATCTGCAACATTATTGGTGTTGCCCTTCTTATACTTGATATTCAAATGGAATTGTTGCAGGTATGTGGACCACTTCTGATGGCGATCATTCTGCAACTTCCCTTGGGTCTGTATGAACTGTAGGGGTCATTGGTCTGTGTGGATGGCCGTTTCCTTCCCCAAAATGTAATGCTTCCATTGTCGGCAGGCCTGCACAATGGAATACATCTCTTTGTCATAAGTGGGATACTTTCAGACTCTCTGAAAGTGTCTCACTGTGATATGCCACTGGATGCCCGTGTTGAGTAAGGACTGCCCCAATAGCATAGTCAGAGGCATTTGTCTCGAACTCAAATGGTTGTTGCAAGTCTGGTAATGCGAGCACTGGTGCTGAGCAGGGCGATCTTTCAACTCTGTGAATGCCTTCTGTTGAGAGTCAGACCAAAAGAATTTTGCTTTCGCTCCTTCCTTGGTGACTTGACTCAAGGGCCAAGTGATATGAGAAAATCCCAACATGAACCTGCGATAGAAGTTGGCAAGACTTAGAAAGCTGCGGAGCTTTATTAGAGTGGTTGGAGATGGCCAATTCCGAATGACTTGGATTTTGGCTGATCCACATGCACCCCCTATTCATCAATAATGTATCCCAAATACTGAACCTAGGTCATGCCAAAAGTGCATTTCTCCAAATTCGCACATAACTTGTGTTGCCATAGTGTTTGGAGAACCTGTCGGATGTGGTGGAGGTGCTCTTCCCAACTCTGGCTGAAGATCAGGATGTCATCCAAGTATACCACTACAAATGAGTTAGTGAATGGCTGCAAGATTTCATCCATTAGCCTCATGAAGGTTGCAGGAGCATTCATCAATCTGAAAGGCATAACTAACCATTCGAAAAGGCCCTCCTTGGCTTTAAAGGCAGTCTCCCACACATCGGATGGTTCGATTGGTATCTGGTGATATCTTGACTTCAAATCAATCTTGCTGAAATATTTTGCCCCCTTCAGTTGGTCCAGGAGGTCATCAATCCGTGGGATCGGGTACCTATTACGGACAATGATCTTGTTCAGCGCCCGATAGTCAATACAGAGTCTCCAAGTCCCATCCTTCTTCTGTACCTACTACCAACACGATTGGGCTCCCATAGGGTGATGAACTCGGATGGATGTGACATTTCTGCAGCAGCTCCTGAATCTGCCTCTTGATTTCATCATTCTCCAAAATGAAGCGTCGATAGATTGGTCCATTGGACAGTCGTGCACCTGGGGTTATATCGATGGAGTGCTTGACCTGATAGTGCAGAGGAACCCCTGCGAGGGAGGTGAAGATGTCCTCGTACTCCTCCACGACCTTGTCCATCTGTAGTTGTCGTGCAGAGGGGTCCTGTCTGGAGGTTGTGGCCACCGTCTTCTTCTTTCCTTGAGGGCGTATCATAAGGAAAACAAATTTCCTGGTTTTGGAAATGAGCTTACTGCATTGTTTTGCAGTAACCAAAGAGATGGCGGTAGGCAGTGCTACCTCTGGTATCCTGTACAACTTATTTCCCAAAGTAACAATAACAACACGGGGCCATGATTCATACATGGCATGTCGCTTCCACAAGTATGGTTGTCCTAATAATACATCACAAAATTCAACGGAGCAATGTCACACAATACCTCATCCGTGAAGGGCTTGATGTTGTATGGAAGGCAACACTGCTGGCTCACGCGAAGATCCTGTCCTTGGTGAAGCCACCCGATGGTGTATGGCTGTGGATGTGCTGTGGTCGGTAAGCCTAGCCGCCTCATGAACTCTACCGAAATGAGGTTCTTTTGGCTTCCACTGTCGACAATGCACTGTAGCGGGGAGCCCTTTACCCACATTTGGGAGTGGAAGAGACGCTCCTCCTCTGGATCTTCGGGATCCTCCTAGATCTTCATGGTGGAAATGGTAGCGTTGGGCTCCACATCAATAATTTGCTTCCCTTTGTCATTCTCCTTGTCGGGTTCTGACTCAGAGTCGAAACATGCATCTGATTCTGAAGCCTTTAGCTCAGCCACTAGTGACTACTTTGCCGGACACTCAATTGCGTTGTCAGTGGAGCTCTTATGGAACTCACACCACTTTCCCGTGTCCTTTTTCGGCTTCGCGGTGCTGTTCTTTGCTTGCAGCTTTGGCGGGTTGTCTTGGCCCACCCCACCTTGGCTTTGTCCTTTGTTCTGCGATTTGGGGGCACCTTTCCCTTGCTTCGGATTCGCAGATCCAAAGTCTCGCTTCTTCTATTTAAACTTTTGCTCGACCTTGACGGCACATCGGTATGCCGTGCCAAGGGAGAAGATGTTCAGGAATTCTATTTCTTCTTGGATGTACTTATGCAGGCAGCCACAGTATTTGAGTACCAAATGCTGCTTCGAATCCTTGATACCAAACTTTGTGTAAAGGGTATGGAAAATATTGGTAAACTCCGACACGTCTTGGTCCTTTCCCTGCCGCAGCATGGTCCACTTTATGTATTGATCCTCATAGCTTTCGACAGGGTAGTACTGTTCCTTGATGGCATCTCGGAATGAATTCCAAGGGGGTGCGGCTGAAAATATTAAGCCTGTACTTTCATCCTTCTGCTCGTAGTAGGTTTCCCACCAATTCTTGATGTGGGGGGCTGCTTTGAGAAGAGCAAAAATAACCTTTTCCCGACTGGAAAAATCATGAACAGAAAAAGAACCCTCTAGCAGATTTAACCATTTATCGATGGCATCTATGTCTATCTGACCCTCGAATATGGGGATTTCAAAATTAACTTGTACCTTAAACGGTGTGGCGTTTCCAGAGTAGTTGTTGGAAGCCAATGCGTCGCCCCGGGTAGCCGCTAAAGGATCTGGGAAAAGTTGTCCATCATCGAGTTCCTTTGCCGCTCGAGGGCTTCTTCAAGCAAGATTTTAGTAGGATCTCTTGCCCCCTTGTCTTTCTTTTCATCCACCATGGGAGGTCGTTGAGATTTGCGAGGCTAGTCTTGCAAAGGTTTGACCAGTTTAAGCCCTAACTCCTTATATCTTGACCTTGTTGGGGACATGCAAAGAAAAACAGAGAAAAAAAGCAGACCGCTCAAATACCACTAATCCGGATTTAAAGAGGAACGCAACAAATTACAGAGATAACCATAAACACAGAGATGCAACAGAAATAATACTTCATTTCATTAATGTAAAATACTGAAATATGCTTACAAACAGAAATGGAAAAACACCAGCTAGGGCGACAGTAGCTTATCTATGAGAAGAGATGTGGCGGCTACATGCCTCTGAACTAAACTACAATGAGGCTCAAGGGCCTTTACATTATTGAACAATAAGAACAAACCCGAAACAAGCAAAACCCTAACCTGAGGAGATGTAACACCAAGAGTTTATGGGCCCTGTTGGGGTGAGTTGGACAGCCAACTTCCCGGGGTCCTGACTTGGTCATATTATCTCCGTTTGACGCGCATGTAGCCCGTTGGAAAGATCTCTATGAGTTCTACAACAGAAAAGACGATTTTAGACAAAAAATTGTTGGCAATAGATTTCCAAAAATAAAACATCGTTTAGGGCCTCAAAACGGCTCCGAAA
Organism: Pinus taeda; assembly: GCA_000404065.3. Taxonomy (NCBI): domain Eukaryota; kingdom Viridiplantae; phylum Streptophyta; class Pinopsida; order Pinales; family Pinaceae; genus Pinus; species Pinus taeda. Next base: position 41,731 of record APFE030638354.1, read on the forward strand.
GTTTAGGACCTAAAAAACTGCTAAAAGTAGTAAACTGTGCTACAATTAAGGAAACTGAAAAACTGAAAGAAGCAATGGTGGGGGTCCAAGTGGAATTGGCGGGTGGCCACCAATATCCACCTGGATCAAGAGTTGAATCAGATCGTTTGAGGGAAGAGCATAATTTGACTTGCAATTAATTGTGAGTGATCATAGATTCATGTTTGATTGGTTTTACCCCTGTCTTAAATCCCTGGTAAATAACAAAGCAAACAAGCAAGCAAATACGTGAAGTTTGTAAGAAAGCATAAAAGACCAAACTTTGCTTAATCTGCTAATCTGTTGGGACCCTGGATATGAAGACACATATTTAGGGTTCAAGCTTGGAATAACATCTCAATGTATGCAAATATAGAGTAGCATAGAGGGTGGCTAATAAGGTGAACACGTAGAATGTGAGATGGGTATGGAGGTACAAGAAGAACGTTGGCACATGAGGGAAAGATGCAAAAGGTGTAGCAAAGTGTCTTTGGGAGAAGATGATGAGTTAGGTGTAAGAAACTTGAGAGTTGATGAGGTGGTGAGAAGGTTGAGCCAAGAAAGAGGAAAGAAAAATTATTTTGGAGTGAAAGTTGAAATAAAAAAGAAGGCCAAGGGTTATAGAAAGGGCAGATAAAGGAATGTAGCACAAAGGAGATTGGGTTGGCGAACACCAAGACCATCGAAGACTTCGCACACCTTTCCATATGGAGATGAAGCTATGATACATTAAGAGCACATCCATCACTCAGCAACATTGCAGCTCAACATGGACACCACCACCAGCATGAACATACCAGCACTGTCGTGTCGAGTCGTGTCATGAGTCATGTCGGCCACATCACTACTATGGGCCATACTGTTGTAAATCAATGTAATGTAACGTGGAAGTCCAAGAGACCCACATGTAATCTGAAGAGTCATGTAAAGTTGAAAAGTCATGAAAGTCAAATAGTCATGAGGGAAGTCGAACAGTCACAAGGGCCAATTTTACCCTTTGCTATAAATACCCCTCATTTGTACTTGCAAAAGACTTTTCACCTTGGCTCCTCCCACTTAGCCCTAAGAGTCTGTAGTCTTTTCTTTGAGGAGCGAGCAGTGGCTCCAATGCCCTGCCTCCGGGGTTAGTGATGTATGGTGTACCGATGTGTCTTGGATCTTTTGCTTAATTTAGAAGCCTGTTAATAGGCCAACATGTTTTTACACATGTATTGTAATTGTTTGTAAGACTAATCTTGGAACACTTGTAATGCATATTGCTTTAACCTGTGTTAAAACAGTTGAACTCTTTCGGTTGTTCTAATACATATGTTTATGAAAATGTGTTGTATAAGTTGTTAACGTTGACTTGCTCGTGTGGGCTGCCTCGCCGGACATCACACAAAACCTTTCCCATAAACTTGTTATAACGACTGTCGCACTTGCGTGGACTACTCCGTTGGGTGTGGTATGTGCTATCCCTTCTTGTATGTTTGTGACTGCCACATCCGTGTGGACTACTCCTCCGGAAGTTGTGCATGTCCTGTTGTGTTGTGTGTCTCTGACAAAGTTGGGACTCTTCCCTTTCAACTAGAGATTCACTTCCACCCTCTCTCTTTGCGGTGAAAGAACCTTGACACAAGTAACACTAGCGCTCACCAGGCATGCGAATCTCAGTGTTTGAAGACAAAGCAGAACACTCTCAGGTGCTGACAAGCAAGAGCTAAGGCAAACCTTTAAGATAATGGCAACTGGGGCATCATATCGAAAGGGACTCCTACACCAAACGGTGTTAGGTCTAGTTGGGACTTCATACCATAAAGATCCCCTGAATGTTGGCGGGTCCACCACCATCAAAACGTAGATGTGTTGTGTATATCTTATATGTCGAGAGTAAGTCTATCTACTACGAAATTCTTTATTAGATTACCCATCCGAAGAACTGAGATTGCAAGGTCTTACTCACTGTAATTGTCTAAGATCCTGTAGCTATACCTCAGAAGAATCTGAGATGTCTTCACTTACTTTTGCGCAGATCCTATTGGTTATATATAGTGGTTTGTCTTGTAGGCAAGCCGACTTGAATTCATGAATAGATATGTCACTTCAACTTGAGCCAACATGACTGTTCTTCAATATTCATTTTGAGGTCGTCTTAACTGTTTTCATCATTATTTTGCTGGCAGTCTTCGCCTTGGAGGATGGTGCTTGGTATTGGAGGGCTACTTGACTAGGTTGACCCATATTCATGCTCAACAACATGACTTTGATTCTTTGACCTTTTCTAGACCTATGGAATGAGCAAGAAGCTCATTCAAATAGTTTACAAAAATAATATTTCTTTTTCTTGATAAGTACAAAGATCAAAATTTCATTTACAAATATCGAACCTAGTTACACTTTTCTTCAACACTCCCTCTTAACTAGGGAGGTATTTACAATGGTACTTGGTCATTCTCAATTTGAAGAATTTCTCATAAGAAGAATCGAATTCGTAATCCCATTCGTATAGCATCATATCAATTAGCACTGTCATAGTGCAAGGCCTTGACTAACAACTCCATCTCTCTACGAGACCATGAGATAGAATGCTGGTGAGACCAATGATTTATAGACCCCTTCATCATTGTCTCTCAAGGTACATACCCACCCGGGTGTTCACTGAGTATGACCTTCTAGGAGTATTCTTATCTTGGGTTCCCAACCCTCAAAGAATATCGGTCCTCTTGCCTACTCTTATCTTGGATGCTCTACACATCCTCAAAGAGTATCAGAGGCCAGATGATTACCCAACCCTCCATTCTTTCTTCCCAAGCGAAGACAAGAATGATGTGTCTATCATGTGTCTACATTTCCATTCATGGCCTTCATCTAGACTTATGGTTGTTAGTCCTGATCTATGCATGACACATGAGATGGAAAAACACAATTGTCACTCCTTTGTAATTAGGGGTGATCTAATTCAAACTCCCCCTTAATCAGGGCCCTGTCAGAGCTCCCTCTTAGCTAGGGACTCTTTTATACATCAACAACTTCTTCTTTGTGGGTTCTTAAGCTGCTTGATTAACTTCTCTCCTTGATGTCATGAAATTTAGTTGAGCTTCTTCCTTGTAGGGCAACAACCATTGATCACTTTCCTTCTTATTCCGTCATGTCATTCCTTTTCTTCATGGAAAGTGGCCTTCTTGGCATACATCTGGAACATTCTTCATATGGCTACTTCTTTTCTCTCTATGCTTCTTTCAGGAGTTTCCATCCATCGCATGAGTGTTGGTTGTACTTGATCTTACAAGTCTTGTTCTAGTAGCCCTACATGAGCTCATCGAAATATTACTCAAGAAATCAAAACATCATATTAAATCAAATCATACCTTACGAGATGGCTCTTCATCATGACATCTTCCTGTAGGTATCAACATCCTGCATACGTGTTCACACACCTCCCAAAGATATCCATTGTCAAGGGTCTTCATTATCAGAGTCTTCATATCTCTTCGAGAGATTTCCTAGTCAAGTCTTCTTGGTCTTTTGGATGTTGATCGCCTTCATCAGGGTTGCATACCGATCTCTTCCTTCCTCACATTCCATTCCCAGGATCTTTCAATCAGAGTTTCTGAATTGTAGTCAACCACCTCATACTTCATATGAGGACATATTACGATGATTTCATCTGGTGTGACTTATGTATTTATGCATCTTTTCAGAGGAGGAGATCCTTTTCTCTCGATCATGCTTCTTAAGATAGAAGTAATGATCTATATTAGCTACAACCATACGACATGACATTATAGAATTAAATACATGCATACATACCTCATTTTACCTTTAGGTCATCTAGGCTTCTTCTAGCAACTTCCTTGATTGAAGAGATCTTCAATCCCTTGATCTACTTCATGTCATCACACCATTATCTCATGGATTCCATAAGTTGGAGTTCTTGTTGAAACAATTGCTTCCTCTCTAGATTAGTGAACCCTACGATGAGGATTCCATCAAAGAATTTTTGAGGATCTTGTATATCCCCAACAAGCAGATGTTTCCTTTTTTTTTGACTTGATGTATGATGAGATTTAGATGACTTCTTTCTTTTCTTCAATGTCCACTGAGGTTCCCAAGAGCTATATATTCTACATGTTTGTCTTCCATGGATTTTGTCCTTCATGACTCCCATGGTGGTGTCCCGATCTCTTGTTTCTAATGCTTCCATGATGCCATGATGCATCTTATTATCATAGTCATATCTTATAATACAAGATTTAGGGGCTTATGATAAAACCCTTTTGTGAGAGATACTATCTTACTCATAGGAGAGATTTGATACTCCCTCTTTCCTTGGCCCTTTTCTTTAGCTTCCTCCATCTTTCAGTGATATGAGCTTCCAAAATCTTTCTATAGCACTGAATCTTTACTATACTTATTTTTACCTTTGCTTGAGGACCAACCTTGCTTTTCCTTTTTGCACATGGTTGAATTCTTTTATCCTTTAATACTATAGACTGCAACTTGTCTTTCTCTATCTAGCATAGAGACCACAAATTGCTGGGTGAGGTAACCTTCTTTGTTTATTGATATTTGTTACCTTGCTCATCAATGATGACTACCTTCTCATCATCTTTCCTAGATCCTCGTGAAGTTGTTCCTTCATTCTTTGATACCTTTTACTATTGTGTAGGTCTAAGTGACCTCCTTTATTTTAATTTCCGAGAGTATATCTAACATTTCATATATCTCTATTTATGTATCCTCTTCTTCTATTTAGGTGTGAGGGGACTTTTGAGTGATATCATATGATGAATCCTATGAATCTCTTGCTGGATTCAAACAATGCTCGACCTTCATAGACCTTTTCATAGATATCAATGATTTCTCTTTTTTGTGAGGATTATGACAATCCTCCTTATTCTATGCAAGGACTTTCGATTATCTAACTGATTTATAAATACCCTTGCAATCATGAAATCATTTAACCAAATCTGATTATGAAATTGAAAGATACTTACTTGGCGTGTGAAGAGGAGATTTTCACCTTGATGCTTCTTTTGCTTGAGCTGCTCATCATTAGTATCCTTTCAGCACGACTTCCTTGGAGGCCTTCTAGCACCATGACATCAATGGTCTTGACATCACCGAGACTGCTTCACAATCTTCCCAATTCATCTATAAGGTACTTTTGACTACAATATGATACTATGTTCTGATCCGAGCACCATGCTATTGAGATCATAATCATAGACAGAATTTGAGACTATGACAAGTATATTGGTATGGCACTGCACAGTAATGTCTATGTGCATTGGTAGAGAGGCAATGTACTGAGAGCCCAAACTTGTCAATGAATAACATAACTAAACTGTGGGTGGCACTGTATAGATAGACTGTCTCATCACCGAAACTGTCTTGATGTAATAACTATACTGAGACAGTGAAGTAATCATGGATTGTAAGAGGTACTCCTTGGATTACTTCTGCAATATATATATATATACCCAAGACTATATTTTATGGCATGGACAAAGTTCAATGATCAAGAAGTGAGGCTCACTGACATACTTCATCAAACTGAGCATGGGTTGAGTGCATGACTGTAATCACTGAAGTTGATACTCCATGAATGTAGTTGACCTAATTATTGTATACTTGCTCCTTTAATCCTTTCAGGCTGCTTTGATATCCTTGAAGACAGATCCTTGTATGTCTCTTTTGCTTCCCTTTATTTGACTTCAGCACCTTAGCTCTGATACCATGTTGAAGAATCTAGGGCAAGTGGAATTAATGTGATTCTTCTAGACTTGATAACAATTTGTGAAGTGCTTTTGCAATTTATCTTAGCTTGATCTTCTTCTTATTATTAATGTGTGTTTGCTTCATCAAACTACTATCAAAACAAAGAGACAAGAACACAAGATGTTGGCTTTCTACCAAGGCCAAAACCTCTCCCTCTTAGAGAGGAAAACCCGTACGAAATTCTTCTTGTAGAGATTCTGATTGATGAATACCAAGACCACGACCCTTGACCTGCTAGGCCACTCCAAGACCAAGAAATCAATCCTTTTCTTCGTTACTGCTAAGCTCATCTTCATTACTATCGCTTCATCGAAGTTATCGTTACTGCACCTTCACTAAGATATACATTATAACAACAAGATCATTATTGTTGCTTCATTGTCACATCTTCATTGAGATCTTCACTATCCTTTTAGTAAGATCATCTCTGTGCTTTTACTGAAATCATAATTATAACACTGAGATCTCGATATTGACACACACACACACACACACATATATATATATATATATGACAGTTGCACAAAGATCTTTTCATGATCAATACTGAGACTGAGATCATGATTTCGTTCAGGTGATAACTGGTTCATTACCAATATGTCGAGACAGAGTATGTTGCGAATGCGATACTGTGGGATCACAGTTGTACTGAGACAGAGATCATAAATATACCGAGACAGTGAGTGTGTTCCTTGCACTGGGATCTTCATTATATAATTGAGCTGAAACTGTTGGTATGTCACATGCATGTCGAGACAGAGGAACTGCTTTAATGAAGAATGCCAATATAGATCACTGTGCCTGAGTTATTTTCATTGTACCGAGAGTATTACGCGGAGATGAAGATTGTGTCCTATCATTGTAGATGTGTTGTGTTTATCTTATATGCCGAGAGTAAGTCTGCCTACTACAAAATTCTTTATTAGATTACCCATTCGAAGAACTGAGATTGCACGGTCTTACTCACTGTAATTGTCCGAGATCCTGTAGCTATACCTCAGAAAAATCCAAGATGTCTTCACCTACTTTTGCGCAGATCCTATTGGTTATATTAATATATAGTGGTTTGTCCTATAAGCAAGCTGACTTGAATTCATGAATAGATATGTCACTTCAACTTGAGCTGACATGACTGTTCTCCAATATTCATTTTGAGCCGTCTGAACTGTTTTTGTCATTGTTTTGCTGGCAGTCTTTGTCATGGAGGATGGTGCTTGGTCTTGGAGGGCTACTTGACTAGGTTGACCCATATTCATGCTCAAGAACATGGCTTTGATTATTTGACCTTTCCTAGACCTATGGAATGAGCAAGAAACTCATTCAAATAATTTACAAAAATAATATTTCTTTTTCTTGATAAGTATAAAGATCAAAATTTCATTTACAAATACCGAACCTAGTTACACTTTTCTTCAACACTATTCACTTCAAATCCTTCAGGTTGTTCGATGTACACTTCCTCATCAATGGTACCATTCAAAAATGCAGTCTTAACATCCATTTGATGGATATTCCACCCCATTGTAGCAGCTAGTGAAACCAAGGATCTGATGGTAGTGTACCTAGCAATAGGTGCAAATGTTTCTTCATAGTCAATGCCTTCCTTTTAAGAAAAACCTCTTGCAACAAATCTTGCCTTGTACTTGTCTATATTTCCATCAATAGCATGTTTGATCTTATAAATCCACTTCGATGTGACAACCGATTTGTCACTAAGTCTAGGAACAATTTTCCAAACCCCATTCTTCATGATGGATTGATATTCTTCCTGCATAGTTTTCAAACCTCTTCATGCTCAGCTTCCTAAAATTTAGATGGCTCAGCTTCAATCAACTTTGTCATATATGCGTCATAACTAGAATACCTTTTCGGTTTCTTTCTTTCCCTAGAGGACCCTTTCGTAGCTTCATGTCCTTCGGCATCTTCTAATGTAGATCTTAACCAATATGGCCTTTTCCTTGTGGTTGGGACAACCACCGATTGAATAGACTCAGTTGGTCCTTCTTCATCATTTGGAGTAGAGTTCTCATGAACTTCATCTTCAAATATGAGAACTTCTTTGTCAACAGAATCAATAGGGATATCCTTTGATTTCTTGTAAGCTTTATTCTCATCAAATATGACATCCCTGCTTACTTCCATGTATCTTCCCTCCTTTATGTAGATTCTATAAGCTTTTGAGGAGAAACTCTAACCAATGAATATTCCCTTGATACTTGTCGAGTCCAAATTCTTCCCCTTGTCCTTTGGAATATGAACATATGTTGGACTTCCAAATATGCGGAAATGATCCACACTCGGCTTCTTTTGTGTAAATACTTCTTCGGGTGCAATATTATCAAGATTCTTATGAGGACTTCTATTTTAAACATACGTAGTAGTCATCACTACTTCACCCCTTAAGAACTTCGATAGATCTTGATCAAGGAGCATGGTTTTAATACCTTCTTCAATTGACCTATTCTTTCTTTCGGCCAATCAATTTTTCTCGGGATAGTAGGGAACAATGAGCTCCCTCTTAATACTTGCATCCTTACAATATGCAATTAACTCTTTAGAGGTGTATTCCCCACCATTCTCAGACCTTAGATTCTTTATCTTCTTTTCGGTTAGGGTTTCCACCTAAGCCCTAAACTACTTGAACTTATCAAATACTTCATCTTTTGTTTTGAATAAATAGAGCCATGTCTTTCTTGAATGGTCATCAATGAATGTTACATAGTAGAGATGACCTCCAAGTGTCTTGTCAGACATGGGCCCGCATACATCGGAATGGATGAGATCTAAAATTTCTTTAGATCTAGATTCACAATGATGAAATGGCTTTCTAGTATGCTTTCCCAAAGAGCATCTCTTGCATACACCTTCATGATCCAGGTTCATATCAAGAATAGCATTGACCAATTGACTAAGAGTAGGGATGACCCTATAACGAAGATGGCCATATCTTCGATGCCATAGTTCAATGGGACTTATTTCCATATGAACAAGAGCTTGAGGAGATGGAGTGATAACCCAGTAAAGGCTTCCTTCTCAAACTCCAATAACCCTAGCTTTGTCAATACTAGAGTTATTCTTTCCCCAGACCAATACTTTTCCATCAACAAAAGCAATTCTTTCCCCTTTATCTTCTAAACAAGAAATAGAAAGTAATTTTTTTTTCAAACCGGGAACATAGAGAATGTTGTTGAGATGTAGCTTTGATCCATTGTCCAGCGTTAGTGATGTAGATCCCAGGCCTTTAACAACATAGCTTTTGTTGCCACCCAATTCCACTGCATGGGAGGATGATTCCTTTGATAGTGTGTGAAGTTGCCGACTTTCACCTGTCATATGTCTCGATGCTCCACTATCAATGATCCATGCATTATCATCAGTAAGAGATCTTGTAAGGGCAACCAAGAATCCATGGTTCTTGACTTTGTTGAATAGATCGTAAATGATCTTCTTGATCCATCTTCCAGCAAATTTGAAACCCAATCTTATGTAGTTCATCATAGAGGGAGAAACCATGCCAACAAAGTGATCTTCGACTTCTCTTGACCTTAGCTCTGATTCCATGTTGGAAAATCAAAGATATTATATTAGGGTTTGATTCTCCGATCTTGATAATTACTTGTGAGTGCGTTGGCTTCTTTTACTTCTTTATTATCTTATCTTTCATCAAGAAATTATACATACATGAAGATCACAAAACAAGAGACTCAAGATATAGGAACATGCCAGGGAAAAACCCCCCTCGAGGGGAAAACCCAGTCAAAGTAATTCTTCCTTTCAATAGTATTCTTTGAGACTCTTCACCTATACCAAGACCAGACTCTCCACACCATGTTAGCCTCTAAGATCTTCGACCTCCCTTTCCAGCTACTTCGACTATGATCCTGGCAACATGCAGCAAAACCTTAGGAGACTTCGATCTCCTAAACCAGACCACAAAACAGAGAGAGAGAGGCACAAAAACTTCGATTTTCCTCTTCTCTAGAGTTTCTCCCAAACTCGCACTTCTGTCCTCCTTCTAGCAATAGATTTCGTATCCCCACACTTCCTGGCACATCCCAAAAGATATCGAATTGCTTGTGAGAGTGATGCTTCCAAATGACTTCGACTTCCTTCTTTATATAGCCTTCTAGTGGGTTGAATTAGGATCTCTAGGCCGACTTGATCTTCCTTAGGCCAACATGATGTGGATGACACATAATTCATATCTTGTTTGATACAAAACCTTTTTACATGATCTGAAAGCCCAAGAAGGTTCTCTTTGAATGTACAATAATTCTATAGACCTAGAATAAATCCTAGAAGTTCTCAATGGGGACATTGACCTAAAACATGGTGACCCAAGCATGAAACCCATGCTTTAATAAGTCACAATAATAATAATATAAATTATTTTCTTTATTCTTTTGACAAGTACATTACATAATGACTGAAGTACATTATTGAAGACCGAACATAGTTACTTTTTCCAACAAGGGGAAGTAAGGGCTCAAAGGATTCTCATAGAATCCATTAAAGATCCCCTCATACCCTATGTACCAAAGTTGGAGACATCAAAAGAAATATATGACAAACTTGTAGAATTGTTCTCCATAAGTATTGTAGGAGAAGTGATCTCATTAAGACAAGAACTCTACAAGATGAAGATATCAAAAGAAGAAGGAATAGTCTCATACTTTATGAGGGTGTCAGAAATTAGAGAACAACTACAAGAGTTGGGAGAAATAACGTCTTATAAGGAAATGACCACCATAGTTCTCAATGCACTTCTAGAGGAATGGGGCAACTTTACATAAAGCATCTATGGAAAGAAGGAAGCTACCTCATTCAATGAACTTTGGTCATTGTGCAAAATTGAAGAAACCAAATTGAAGGAAAAAAGTGATGTAGGCTCAAACGAACAAGCACAAGCATTTGTTGCCATGGCTAAGAGAAAAGGAAAGTTTGGTCCTCAGAAAAAGAAGAAGAATATGTCAAAAATCCATTGCTATGGTTGTCATGAATATGGGCACTACAAGAGAGATTGTCCAAAGCTCAAGAAGGACAACAACAAAAGAGGAAGGGAAGAAGCCCATATCACTGAAGAAGTTGAAGAAGCTGAAAAGAAGAAATCAAAGGAGGAAGTGAAAGATCTCTACTATGATTGAGATAATCTTTTCCACCAAGTTCTTTTCAATTTCTAAAAAGTATAGCTATCATAGGAAACTCTAAAATCATGATAGGATGCATCATTTTAGGAGGTGGCATCATAAGAGCATACAATTGAAGCAAAAACGCATGACATCATCATACGAAACTTGAAAGATAGTTGACGTAGAAATCTATGACAATCATCATTAGAAGAAAGTAGCTCTTGGTAACCTCATTGGAAGCATAAGTAGTACTTATGGGTAGAAGAAAGTCATCTAGTGTAGAGCTCATCATACATCATTAGAAAGGGGCATTTGCAGGATGAGGATAATCAAGATCCTCTGTTGGAATCTTCACTAGAAGGTTCATCTCTTGGAAGAAGCAAGTGTCTCGCTAAGAATTCCACCTTGGATGGGATTCATTCTTTGAATGATGGTATGATGACAGAGGAATGCAATAGGTCAAGATGATTGAAGTACTTTCAATCATGGAAAATGAAGTTTCCGAAGGAAGTCTAGATGACCAAAAGAAGAAAAGAGGTATGTATGCATATGTTTGACAAAGTCATGTCATCATGTAGTTGCAAATAGCATGGGTGAATACACTACCTCATGAGTATGATCAAAGGAAAAGGATTTCTTTCAAGATGCATGAAGGCATGGCTTACATATTGATTAGATGAAATCAACATAATATGTCCTCATATGGAATATGAAGTGGTTGACAAAGATGAAGGGACTATGGATAGAAGTTCCTGGGGAGCAATATGTGAACAAAGAAATAAGAGATCATGAAAGATGCAACTACAAGAAGTCAACATCCGACAACTATAAGAATTGATCATGACATCTCCATGGAGGAGAAGATTGTGATAAGGTCTGTAAAGAAAGGAGACCCTTGAATTTGAACTTTTGGAAATGTGTCTATGAATGTGCAGGATGTTGTAGGCAAGCAAGATGTCATGATGAAAGGCCATTTCAAAAGGTAACTTTGATTTGATGTTCATTTTTTATTTTTGAACAACATCTGGATGGGTTAATTCAGGGCTACCTCAAGAGAATTGTAAATGTCATCTACAACTGGCACTCATGTGGTTGGTTGGAAGATCCTGAAGGAAACATGATGTGGAAGAGGTAGTTGTATGAAGGAAAGTCAAATGTGGACTCGAAGATCACTTTCATGACAAGGGGAAGGATGACATGACTAACTTGAGGAAAGTGATGGATGGTCAATGCCCTATGAGATAAGGGCTCCATAATAATGAAGATGAAATTCATGACATCAAAAGGAGGAGCTCGACAGGCAACTAAAGGTCCCATGATTTCCACTTAGGAAGAAAGTTGTTGTTGAAAACAAGTCCCTGGTTAAGAGGAAGCTTGGACAAGTCCCTGGATAAGAGGGAACTTGGGTACATTCCTTTAGTGGAATGGGCATATCCTCCCTAGCTAAGAGGGAGTGTTGAAATATGTAACAAGGTTCGATCTTCATAATGACATATGTAATCATGATTTTATGTATTTTATGTAACGAGAAAAATAATTTTATTATTGTTGACCTTGAGGCGTGGGTTTCACGCTCAAGGAAATTTATTTTTAGGTCAAGCTTCCATTGTGAGCTCTTAGGGCTTGTCATTGAATCTACAAGTCATTAAAGTCATTGTCATGTATGAAAGACCCATTTGGGGCATGTTACATATTATAAAGATATTTATTCGAGACAATGTTAAGAGTCAAAAAACCCTCCAAGACATCGTCACAAGTGCTACAACAAGTCTACCTTCAAAAGGAGCACTTGACCTATCTAGAAGGACAAGTTGGCTTAGGTGTTGGGTCAAGTCGGCCAGCAAGCATGGGTAAGGAAGCCTATATATAGAAGCATTTGGCCTCATTCCAAAGTGCAATCAATCAAACAATATCAAGAAAAGAAGTGTGAAGGAAGGGATAAAGGAAGCCTCTTGAGAAGCAAAGTGAAGGAGAAGAAGATCAAAGTATTCTAGCATTGTTTTTGGGTCATTCATCTCACACGTGTGACTGCAGCTAGGGTTTCTGCAGTAAGGTATTGCAGATCTTGAAGAAGCCGAGATATAGCCCAAGAAAGAAGTATATTTGCTAGTCGAATTCACAAGAAGAAGCGTCCAAGACAAGCAAAAGAGAGAAGCCTCACAAATCTGCCCCAATCAGTTCACATGTGTGGGATCTTTGTAATTGCAGGCAGGCTGAAAATTGTAGGTTTGTAATAAGAGGCCAAAATTGAAGAGATACCGAAAACAACGATGTATCAGTCAGTTTGACCAGCGTTGACTTAGAAGGAAGAAAAGATTTTCAAGGGAAGAATTGTGACTTGGTCTTAGAGAGGTTCTTTGTCAAGGGTCTAGGTCTTGGAATTTTTCAATTGAAGATTCTATAAGAAGAAGAATTCTTGTGGGTTTTCCTCTCAAGGTTGGAGAGGTTTTGGCCCTGGATGATCGTCTATATCTTGTTTCCTTTGTTTTACTGGTCTTTATGGTTTGGTAATTGTTTGATGAAGAAAAAAATACTAATAAAAAACAAGACAAAGAAGAAGTTAACTAAGTGAAGTAAAAATATATCACAAGTAATTATCATTATAAGAGAAATCATCCTATATCGCTGCCCCTAGATTTCTCAACATATATTACATCATGACTCAAGTACAATTATGAATACCAACACTAGTTACATTCTTCAACACTACAAGAGCTCCTTCACTGTGCAATGGAGTCATGGAGTCACTCAACTTCTTTAGTCAAGACTCAAGACTCAGTGAATTAGAATTAAAAATGAGTCAAATGACAAGTGAATGAGAAATGAGAAGGAGGGAGGTGCTTGTAAAGTTGTTAAGTTTAGGTATGTTCTATGCTAGAGCAATTTATTTAAATTTTCACAGTTAGCAATCACATCAGCATTACGATAAACTGTAGATAGAACATAAATACAAAACGCAGAAGACAAGCCAAGACAAGA
>APFE030638354.1:69621-79657 GCA_000404065.3 Pinus taeda
ATAAATTATAATGTATCATTTATGCTTTATGATTGCACACACACACACACACACATATATATATATATATATATATATTCGCATTTCCCTGTTTCCAAAATTTGGGGAGGTCGTGTTTCGTATCGCTTCTCGTTTCAGAAACTCGTACCCATTTCCCTGTTTCATGCAATCTAGGTTTTGGTCAATGCGAAACAATATCGGGGCATTTTAAAACGAAGCCTAGCCTGTCTAAAATGGGAGCAGACAAGGAAAAAATGGTCTCAAAGGGAAAGTACTCAGGCCCTTCGCAATGAGAACTCAAACAACTCCCCTCCACAAGCATGTGGAAACAAGAAGTCCAGAGGAAAAGTCATTGATGATTCTGCCTTCTATAGTCCCACATCCACACCTCTCACCTGGTCATTTGATCTTTATGTGAAATAATTGTTAAATAAGGTTGGAGGTTTTAGAAGCTAAAGAGTAGGAAAGAGATCATAAAATTCATATAATAACAGTTGAGAACAAGACTTAGCAGAAAGCAATAAAGTTTTGAAAGAACAAGTGATATTGCTACATGAAGCTCTCCTGATAGGGAAGACAAAATGGCAACGCATGAAGGAGGATGTGCAAAACATAAAGAAATCTGTAGTGGAAAGTACAGAGGTGGTGAATGTGAAATCATCCCAGGATAAAGGGAAAATGATTACCCAGATAGACAACCATGAAGAGAAAGCAAGAGAAGGAAGGAAAGGAGATTCCACCAAAGTTTCCAAAACTTGGGCTCAAGTATTAGCAATTCTGCTAATAAGGAAGAAGAAACAAACATTCGGGTTGACAACATGCAAGATAAAGAAGGCAAGGAAAGACAAAATAGAGAAGCAAACATAATTATTAAAGGAGTGAAAAACTATGGGAAAAATGAATGTACTCTTGACCTTGCAAAAGACTTCTTGAAAGACAAGTTGCTATGGCAAGGAAAAATATGCCAAGCATGGAGGGTGGGTAAGTTTAATGGTGAGAGAGCCAGGAACATAAAAGTCATTATGCTTAGCTTGCGTGATAAATATATCATTCTAAGCAAGAAGCATCTCTTGAGGGGTTCTTTCTTTTTTCTAGAACAAGATTTAACTATAATACAACAAGAGGAAAGGAGGGAGGAAATGTTAAAGGTTAGGGCAACAAGAGATGAAGACAAGAGAGCATGGATTTATAAAGGTAAAGCTGTGATAGCGCAATTTGGCCCTCCTTCCAAAACAAAGCAGTGAGATGGTAATAAAGAAGAGGCAACAAACTCTTCAACAGGAAATCAGGAAGCAAGGTCAATATGGGAAAGTAGGGATAAAGACTCAAATGTGAGTCTTGCATGTCAAAATAAATAGCAATCAAGCCATATCTAGTGTAGTGTCCTATCTAGGGTGCTAGATTGGTCTAAATTTATTATCAACCAGGGTGCGTATACTTAGAGACGTGTGCCTAAAATATATAAGCATAAAGGATCTATTTTAGACCTATGATTCCTAAGTAAAGTGCTGAGATTAAATCTAATGTTAAACTATCAATGAAAGCTTTAACTAAGCATCAAACCATATGCTATTAACAACTAAAACGCAATCCATAACATGCTGTGTACCACTAGATTTAAAGGCTTCGGTCTCCTTACAGAGACACCAACATGAAACCCCTGTTCAATGTCACTCAACAGTCATGAATATTTAATGTAAGCATGCAAAGTAAAAATCATAAGCATCGTCCATATCAGTGATTTACAAGCAACCCTGGATCGAATCCTTTACAGGATGTAATTCACAATCCAGATGAAGGTTTGTTCAAGCACATGCATAGACATCTAACAACGCATTCATAAACACAACGTAAGCATCAATCAAATCTCTGAGCATATAAATCGATACCAAATACCATTCAAACGCTTGACTGTAAAATGAAATTAAAATCACAATGCAAATACAATGCAAACGTAATTAAAATGTCGGTATACCATGCACGCAGGGCCCGTCCGCGTCTTTGGTACACTGATATATTCACACCACGATCACAGTATTAAGCAATGCACAGAGATTGTAATGCAATCTTATATTAAACCAAAAGCTCTGTTCTGAAGCGACAATGAATGTATATGTAAAACGTAACAGTCTGCAATATCCAAAAGATAGGTAGGTAGGTCAACGAACATATAACCCGGTTCGGCCTTTTAATTACATACATTACATCCTTTGAAAAATGGATTTTTATCCATGGGCGGCTGTTGCTGCTTTTGTAAAAACGCAGAGATGTTCCTATCCTATCTTACGCATATAAAAACTAGGAAACAACTTAAAAATCGAATGGACTGTAACTGAGTGTTGTTGCTGCCTTTGTGCCAACATGCCATAGTTGACTAGGCGTTGACCGTGCATACAGGAGGGATATTTCCGTTGCGGGATAGGTGCTTGTCCATGCTTGGACATTCCTCTTTTCGCCCATACCTTTCGCTCTAACCTGGCTGTCATGCCACATCTCAAACGATAAGCCATTTACAGGTTGTTGAGACTTCCTGTATGATTTAGGCCAAAAATCCTAATTTATTAACACAAAACCCCTAAATCAATTTAAATGCAATTCAACAACTATAAAACTATTAATTAATTAATTTCCAAGGCATTTGAGGAATAAATGATGAGAAGAGGTAGGAAATGGTTATGTTTTGGGAGGGAAAAGGGGTCATAGAATGGTACCAACACCTAGGTTTCCTTAAGATTAGTTTGATGGAACTGCAGAGGTTACCCATGGAGACGAGGACCTGGAATTTAAGGCCTATTGCAAAAGATAGAGACATAATTTGCCTCATAGAAACACATGAACATGAAGAGTGCAAGACACCTCTATTTGAAGGATACTAAAAGATGGCAGTGTGGAACAAGGCAACAGGGAATGGCAAAGGGCACGGGCGTATCATGGTTTTAGTGAGGGAGAAAGACGATCGTCTTATTCAGTAAGAAAAAGAAGACACAAATAAACGATTCATTTGGTTTAAAATATCAAAAAATGGAAACCATATCAGAATTGCAGCGTGTTATTTTGTGCCGCAAGTTTCAAAAATCTACAAAGGTAGAGGGCTTGACAACAAAGATCCCTTTGCAGCCTTAAAAGCAGATATTGCAACGTATTCTCAGCGAGGTGAAGTCCTTATATTGGTTGATTTCAATGCTAGGACTACAAGTGAGCAAGCTAGCATTCTTTGTTGTAAAGAAGACTGCAACCCTGTTTGGCTTACAGAAGAGAGTAATCATCAGCGGGAAAGAATTTCAGAGGACAAGGGTGGCAATCTCTTTGGTGAACAATTGCTTACTTTATGTGGGGCCTTTGATTTAGTCATTTGTAATGGCTTGAATAGATGGGCAAAGTCAGGTAATTTCACTTGCAATACTTACAGTGGAGCAAGTGTAGTAGATTATGTAATTTTCTCGCATGGTTTGTGTGAGGAAATGGAGGAAGTTTTGATTGGAGATCAACTTTGTGACTTAAAATCAGATCAAAAGCCAATTTATTTAAGTTTCTCTTGGATTGGAAAGAGACAATTAGAGTTAAAGATTCAGCATGTCCAACAAAATCTCCCAAAAGGCAGAATTCTTTTGACTCCAGAAAATTGTATTACCTTCAAAATGATGCTAGAGGCGCTCTTCAAGAAGGAGAAAATCACAATGCACGACCTTCATAACCATGAATTAACACATTTCATTCAATGCACACTTGTAGAGTGCAAAAGAGCAAAAATTGAGAAGTCTGAAACAAATTGCTTTCCGGTTAATGCTTGGTTTGGCGAGGAATGCAAAAAGGCAAGGAGAATGTCGAAAGAGTCAAACAAGGATAACATAAAGCTCAAAGCTTACAAGAAGCTATTAAGCAAGAAAAAGGCCGATTTCATGGTTTCAAGGAGGGAAGAACTAATCTTCCTTGGGAAAAATAATCCCAAATTATTTTGGGAGGAGCTCCAACCGAGAAAGATACAAACTGGAAATAGTAGTACAACTTCTAAATGGTTTGACTATGCAAGACAACTTTATGAGCAGGATCCCAAGGTTGACCCTCCCCCCTTGGTCAACACTGATACTGAACTCTTCACGGTGCAAGAGGTAGAGATGGGTATCAAGAAGTTGGGTGTTGGAAAAGCAAAAGACTTAGCTGAACTCCAAGAAGAATATCTAAAGTGGGGCTCAACGATTCTTGCACCTCACGTTACAAAAATTTTGAACAACATCATACAATAGGGGCTCCCAACAGATTGGACAACTAGTTTGGCAATACCTCTTTTCAAGAACGATGACGTCAATCCCTCCAATTATAGGACCATAATGATAAAGCCTTTGTTTGCAAAGCTATTTGGAAGCATGTTAGAAAATAAAATTAACAAGTGGATTGAAGAAAGAGATAAGCGTGCTAAAGGGCAAGCAGTTTTAGACCTAAACATTCCTCAGTTGATCATTGTATAACTTTAAGGCACATCACTGAAAAATTTTGGGAGAAAAAGAAAGAAGTATTTTGTTGCTTTGTTGATTTCAGAAAAGCATTTGACACGGTTTCTAGGGATAAGCTTTGGCACAAAATGGAGGAACTTGGGGTTCCTAAACATTTGAGAGCAGCTGTGCATAGGCTGTATGAAGAGGTGAAAGTCAAAATCAGAACTTCAACAAGCATTTCTGAAAGTTTTAGAAGCGATATCGTGGTCAAGCAAGGTTCCCCACTATTTCCTACCCTTTTTGGTTTATATATCAACAAGCTTAAGGAGTGGTTAAATTCGTAAGGGGGTGATGGAATCCATTTGGGCAAGTTTGTTACAAGGCTTCTTTTGTATATAGATGACCTCATTCTGATTGCTAAATCAGCTCTTGGTTTGCAAGAGCACTTACTATCCCTTGAGCATTTTTGTAGAAGTGTGGGGATGCAAGTCAATATCAGCAAAAAGGAAGTAGTGGTTTTCTCTAGAAAAAGAAAACATAACTAGCATAAGTTCTACTTTGAAGGCAACATTCTGGAAGAAGTTGCAAATTACAAATAACTTGGAATTGACTTCAACAAAATCTAAGCTGGGATGGTTGTAGAAAGAAACGAACTTTGGGGGGTTGGAAAGCATTTTATGATTTTTCAAAATAGGTGTAGATAGGCATAGTTATGGAACTAGAAAACCACACAAAATCTTTTTGGGCTTCTAGTGATTTCGGTGATTCTCTATGGTTGTGAACTATGGGCCAGCAGTACATCCAACATGTAGTGGAAACAAATTGAGAAAATTTAGAAGCGTTTGATTACAAACAAATTCAAGATTAAAAGTGCAGATTCTTATGCTATCTTGTTAAGTGAAACAGGGGCTGCTCCTATTGAAGCAATTGCTATGGTGCGAGTCATAAGGTATTTAAAAAAATGAGCAAATGGAAGAGGATAGATGGCCTAAGGTTGTCTTTAATGACATATTGTGCAACAGAAAGACTTAGATGCAGCAAAATAACAAATGGTTTAGTAAATTGGGTATTTGCTCGAACATGTGTCCCATAAACAACAAAGAGATAAAAGCTTTTGTTATGGGTAAGTTCCACAAGCGCACTTTGGATAAGGACCTAGGAAGAAAGAAAATGTACTATATTGAAGTGTTTAATCCCACTCATAGTCATCAACCAAAAGCATACATAGAGGCCAATATCTCTTGGGGAGCCAAAATTCTTATTTCTCAGTTAAGGACTAATTCTCATCAACTCTGTTGTGAAACAGGGCGTTGGAAAAGACCAAAAGAAATGTGGGAGGAAAGAGTATGCATTTTTTTGTTCTTCTGGAAAACTGGAAACAAAAAAGCATTTCATTTTAGAATGTGAGGCCTTCAAAGACAACGGGGAAAGTTATGCAGATATGTTGGCAGCTAGCTCTTGGGATAATCTATTTAGTGAGGTGTTTGTCGATAAGCTGCGAGCATTTATTGTGAGGCTTCACAAAAGAAGGGTCGAATACATCAAGCAGATGAAGAAGTAATATGTCCCATAGGCTATCTTTAGCCTCATGGACGTTAAAATAATTTTCTTTCTTTCTTTCATAGCTTAAAGCGACCACCCGGTATTCTCCGTTCGAATTGAAGGCCATCCTGGCTATGTACTCCAACCTGCTGGCACCACGCGTCCTCATCCATCTCCCTCGTGGCACCAAAACCATTACCATACGCAGCGCTAGCCGAGACACTTGAGATATTAGCTCCTTCCACATCGGCCAAAATGTCAATTCCTCCAAGTCAATTCCAATCGACCCCCTTCTTCACATCGAGGGTTCACTCACTTAAATCTGAACCTGTAGGTAACTTGCAGTATTTTTACTTGAAAACAAAAAAACAAAAAGAGTCGAATATTTTGGTGACGAGGCTACTATAGGCAGAGATTCGATCCATGCAGTTGTCAGGGACAAACCACGATTCAACAATTTTTTTTCTTTGCCTCTACAAGAACCAATCTCGACCCAGGTAATTTTCCATTCCACAAGGAAGATTTTAATGCTTATTAGAATTCAGTTATCTTTTGACAGAGGGATATAAGTTACCAGAGAATAAATCACAGAATCATACCCCTCAATCCATACGATATCTGGTCCTGTTGGCAAATTCAAGGTATATTCAAAGTGTTACTGTGATACACCTCACTTTAGGACATACTGGGGAGCCCAGTGGAGGATATTCAACAAATTTTCGGGTTCGAGCAACATGCATCACAATGTTGATGCCTTGATATGACAGAATGCATCATCAATTGTCCAAAAGAGCCTTTGTCACAATTCCGTAGGACATAAGGCATGTCATACTAATTAGGGTTTCAAAAAAAAAATCTTTTGACATTCGCACATGTTAACCCACAACATAGTTTCACTTGTCGGCATTTTCTCTCCAAGCAGAATGCATTCGGGCCAAATCTATTAAATTTTCTATCACTACCTCTTAACAGAATTAAACTGATTTTGATTTTATTTATGCACGGGTAGTTACTTATCAAATATTTTAATTATTGAATTAGCAAACTTGCTTTTGGCTTTGATATACACGGATACCTCAAATATTGATTGCTAAGGATTGAAATGTTATAAAATATGATGCAATGCACCTTTCATGAACTTGATTTTTGAAGCACAAAATGATAAATGTTGTGTGAACTTTGCAGTTTGGTTACAAATATCTTCCATTGATTATTGTTGTTGTATGTACTTCACACTTGGAAACATAAATCTACCATAAAGATTATACTTATTTCCAATGAATGTGTGATCATATATTGAGGAATCTACTTATATATTACAGTCAATCTAAGTTGTTGAATATTTGGCAACTTCGGTCGGAATTATCACTAGCAAAATGATGTGGAAAAAATAAAGGATGAAAATTAAAATTTATACTTAAATTTTGCCTCCAAAATTGCTCAAGTCAGCCTCTATTTTGTTCAAGTCAACTGGGCCCCTTAGAGGCACCTATTTGACCCCTTGTGAAAACTATTTACATGTGAAGTATTTCTCCTCAATTGGGCAATTCGTATCACACATTTTCTGTCTACTCCAGCGATTTGGAAGGAAAGGAGGATGAAAAAGAGAGGAAGAAAAGAGGCTTGATATCTGTGAGGTCATTCTCTGGTTATCTGTTATTTTTGATATTTTGTTTATTTGGATGTATTGATGGACATTGAACTCTCTCTCTCTCATAAGGAAAAAATTTATGGGTTTCTGTTAAAATTGGCAACTAGGGCCAAACTCCATGTGGGTCATCTTATTTATGGCAGCTGATATTTTTCTTGGATCCCTCTCATCAGGGGAGGTGTAGGATTGTCAAAGATATCCGATTCCGATAAGTTTTAATGAAGATATGAATTTATTTTGATTATGGACAAATTGTCAAGTCGACCAACAACTTATGTAGGCTCAGAAACCCAATAGTCATGTCTATTCAACCTCCACGCTTTAGTATAAATAGAAGAGGACTTGAAGTCATTTGTCACACACACATACTCTTCATGTGATCTCCTCCTCTCCAGGTCTTTGGGTTTTGGTGAAGGAGAGACACTAAGAGTATACGTTGGCCTAAGTAAAGAAGAAGATGACCTAGCCACAGTCAAAGGGAGAGCTCTAGCCACAAATTGAAGGGAGATCTATGTGTTGCCTTGAGGAGCTCCAATACGTAGTCTAAAGAAGCCCTAATCCGTTGACTAAAGGGGGCCCTAATTGCAGTTGACAGGGGCCTAATCCACAACAAGGAGGAGGGCCTAATACGCAGTCAAGGGAGACATCTAACCGTAGCCCTAGAGAGGAAACCTAGTCGTTGTCATAATGTAGCCGTGGTTGTAGATTATGAAGCCATAGCTGCAATCATGAAGGAGACCTAGTCATAGTCTTGAAGGAAGATCTAGTCGCAGGTGAAGAGGAGACTCAAATGTAAGTCCTAGCCACCTTGAAGAGATATCTAGCCACAGTCAAGAAGGCCCTAATCCACAGCAAGACAAGGAGCCTTAAGGCAAGGAGAAGGCTCTTTGTTTTAGGGCCGTAGGTTAGGGCAACTTCAACGAAGAAGGGAAGGACGTTAGGGTCATTCTCATGATTGTTTTGAAGTGTAAATGAACCAGCATTAAGGCCACATTACAGGGGTTTACTTCTGGGCTGTTTGTAAGGGCATTTATGGCAAGGTTTATCTCTCTCTTGGGCAACGGATTGCACAGAAGACATTGCAGATGGACTGAGCCCTTTTAGTGGGATGTTGGGTGAGTATAGGGCTAGTTCTAGCCTTATATTCTAGCGTTTGACAACAGCTAGGAAGGGAGACAATATCGCAGTCTATTATGCCTGATCAAGAGGCTGTGTTGAATCTGATGGGTGTGAATAGGGTGCTGTAGTAGACGGAGTTTGTGCCCCAACCAGTGTAGTGATGAGGCTGTTCATGAGGACAGTTTAAGGTGACCTATCTAATAAGCAGTGACAGCTAGAGCAGCAGCACGATGTGTGCAGCATGATGATTAAGAGCAACAAGATGTGTACAACATACAACTCAGCAGTAAAGCAGCATGGTGCAGCTCAGAAACATGGTATGATGTTGCAATATGATGCGGTGCAGCATATGGACGAGATGTAACACAATGATAGGTGAAGGAGTCACCTTGGAGAATTAGTTGAAGTAGCATGTCTTCAACTGATCTCATGTAGAGATGATCTATTCTCTTATCCAAAAAGTCAAAGTGTTGACTTCTGTTGTAAATGTACTTTCTCTCTCTCTGTTGAACTATTGAAGAACATAAAAGAAGAATTGATCAAGGGTTTCCCCACATTGGTCCTTGGGTAGCGCCACATCCTGTGTCCTCTTGTCTTGGCTTGTCTTTTATGATTTATGTTTATGTTCTATCTGCAGTTTACTTTAATGTTGATGTGATTGATAATCTGGAAAAGATATTGAACTAACTATGAAAATTGAAATAAATTGCTCTAAGCATAGAACATACCTAAAATTAACATGGTATCAATGCTGAGGAGAAGACAAAGCCCAAACAAGAGTGAAAGAAAAATCACAGAAGACAGTTGGGAAAGGACAGAAGGATCAATGGGTTCCTCATCCCTCCTCAAATTCACCGAGGGTGAAGTCGAAGCAGAGAATATTATTAGGATCGCGTAGCGGAAGTTTCTGATGGCCTACCTAAAGATCACTTCATTGGGAAGTTCAGATCTAAGGGTAGAAGGAAAGGCAGAAGTCTTGGTTACAATAAGTTTGGCAATTATGCGAAGGAATGTTCGAATGGCAGAGACACATCTCTTAATGAAAATAATAATCATTCCAGGGACATCTTCAATGATCAAAGGAATGACAGGTAATTTAGGTCATCAAGGAAATGATTAACTCTTCATAGAAAGCAAGGAACCCAGGTATGAAGAATCAAATGTTGTTTCTGATAAGATAAAGAAGCATTATCTTGTATTGGCCCTCTCCTTTAGATTCTTTGGGAATTTGGCTTATTGATTGTAGTGCTTCAAGGAACTTCATCAGATAGAAGGGTGCACTCTCTAATTT
>APFE030638367.1:0-11853 GCA_000404065.3 Pinus taeda
ATGATAAGAATCAAAGCACTAGCCCCATTATACATATTGCATTAACGAGATTAAAAAATTTATAAAAGTTAACTAAACTATATCTTTATTATTGTTATTTTTATTGGAGCTATATAATATATAAAAATATGTTTATCCATGTAGTTTCACCCCACTATTATTATGGAAATCCTTTAATTGGAAACATTTCTTCTTACATTACCATGGCTTAGAAATACCACATTCCCAATATGATGTGTTGATATGCCATTTTCTTAAATTAATTAATTTGAGATAATTTAATTAATAGAGTATACCTAATTTTGGTAGAAATCTTATCATTGATATGTCAATATTACAATGAATATTCCAACATATTCCATGGGGTTTAAATATCTATGATCAACCTAATAATTAAATTATAAACATGGAAGATTTATTCGTACTATTGACCATAATTATAGGAATATCTATTTTGTAATTTATTTCCAATTTAAGTTAAAAGAAAATATTAACATAAAATTAAGACAAACAAGGGAAGCCATATAAATCCAATGGATCGAAGTGAAAATAAAATTCAATTCATGATAACCATCAAAATGGGTAACCTATTATTCCTATCACATTTCATAGCTTAAAAAAACAATATAAATTAACAAAATTATAATTTTATTACAAATTATATTGTGGTTATTTATAAAAATAAATAAACTTGCATGCATATTTCAACAACAACAAAAAATCTTAGTGGAAAATTTTAGCGGTGAAATATGTAAATATTACTATGAATGTTATAAAATATTCCATGGGGTTTAAATATATTCCATAAACCTAAGAATTAACTTATAACTATGATGATTAGCATAATTACCGTCTTATGTACTAATTGTTGGACTGCAAAAGGTGGATAATTAATTCTTATTGGAATGTTTATATTATGTTGTTCTATTTCCTAGTTATAACATTCCAACAAAATCCCCATTTCATGTTGTTCTCTTTATGGCTGAATATTTTTACTATCCAAATTAATATGTCATCAAACCTAGAATGCTTGGATGAAACTTTGTCCTGATTAGTCCGCTTGGATCGGGTTTTATCTTGATCATCTTTTTCTTCTATAATTGTTATCGTAGTAACATGGGGTGAATCAAAAGTCAAGTCGATATTGAAGATGTTTTTATTCCTGTCGTGTTCAGTCAACTATCCTTTGTCCTCTACCTATGATGAGCTTCCTTCTATGTTGAATTTGTCTGGAGTCGATTGTTTATGTTCCTGTGTTTGCTGAAATACCATCATTTTCTATAGTAATCCTTCAATGTTACATATTTTCCATGTCCAATAAACTGCAAGACGTCAGGCCCAATAGATTATTCTAGAAGTTTTTCTAATTCTCTAGGCTTCTTTTCATATCTACCCTTTATAGTGTAATCTCAAAAGTATTTCATGTGATTGAGTGTAGATTCTATTGATATTGTGGGTCTTCTAGTTGAATACCTAGAAAGATTTCATTCACATTTATTGTATATGTTTATGTCCCTATTGTTTTCCAACTCCGTGAGTCTTCGCTTGCAATATTCTTATGAGATTATTTCACAGGTACTATGAGGTCAAATTTAAATGGTTGTGTCTAACTATGCTTCCCTTTCCTCTTCTTGTTCGGTATCCAGAAGGATTAAAAGCATATCCCCTTATTTTTCTTGAGCTTGTGGTGGAATTGTATTATGTTAGATTATTAACTGATCATATATACATTTTGTGAATTGTAGGTTGATACAGAATATCTTTCCGGTCTACATCTAAAGAGTCAACATACCAAACTTCAATTATTTGTAGCGACAATTGAATGTGCGATGAGGGAGGGAACATTTTTTGTATGTGTTGAGGTACTCTCCATCTATTGGAAGATTTTTAAATATTTCTATAGGAGTAACTAGTGAAGTTTGTTTCATGGCTATCCAAATTAGTAAAGAAGGGAACCAAATAGACTTATTAAAATTTTCACATTCATACCGGTTCATATTCAGCATGTCACCAATGTGTTTTCCCTAGTTGTATATTTTTCTCATCATGATGATTTGACTAATTTATGGTAGAATAGTGAGTTTAATGTTAGAGACTCTACCTATTCATGAAAAATGACTCTCTCTCATTAGGAAAAATTTAGAAATAAGAAAAAAAATTAGATATCAAAAACTTAATTTAACAATACATATATTTAACAAAATAATATAAACGTGAAAAAATAAGAGCCCAATAATGAATATTTATTATTTGTATTCCATTGAATAGTGCAAATAGGAAAAGACCATAAAAATACACAATTTAGAAATTTAGAAATTTTATAATTTTGAAATACATATAACTAAAAGTGTGTTTTGGGTCGATATTGATAATCAAAACCATTACCATATGTTGTCTCAAGAAAAGTGATTTTTGGGTTAATATAGATAATCAAAATATCATCTCCAAAATACACAACATTTACTATATTCCTTTCTTATGAGATTGCATTTGGAGTTGCACTTCACTCAACTTTATCACTATGTTATTCACTTTAAGTACATAAAATCTATCATTTTAATGCTATAGTTAATGTGTTAAATATTAAAATTGATGCCTATTGTAAAATTTCAAGAATTATAATGTCAATATCGTGAAGTGTACTAGGGGTCATAGTTTCTAGAATTCATTGTGTTTTAAAGCTCATAGTGCACTATTGTTTAATTAATTTTAGAGTTAGTCCCTTAATAATTATCAAGTGTCATTCTTTTTTAATAGTAATATTGGTTAGAGGTTGCATTGTGGAAGGGTTTGTAATTATCTATGAGTATGAGTGATCATAGTAAATTAGCTGTTATGGGTCATATTAGTGTTTTGAAATTCATAATGGTTTTAGGTTAAGGGGCACATATAGTATCAGATATTATAGTGGTCAAATGTTACACTAAATAAGGGGAACAATTTTGTGGGGGTTAATATATAGTTCAATATATAGAAATATCTAATATTAAATTCATTATAATTAGTGAATTTATGATACATATATTAATATATATTTTTATAGATCAAAATATTATTGGTACCCAATAACTAATGGGTGTTTCCTTATGATTTCCCTCATTGTTTTAATCCAATAACTAGCTGGTTCTAGTTAAGAAAACCTTTAGCTATTTAGTAGCTAGATTTTTGATAGTCGAAGTGTTTTGCAAGACTCTTAAAAATATTGAAAAAAATAAATTATCTCAAACTTTGAAATAAATATTCTATTGATATATATATCATTCAAATTATCAAACCTAAAAATATTTAAAAAAATATAAATTAATTAATTTTTAATTACTAATAAAAGAATTATTAATCCATATAACTTAATGAAAATGATTATTAACCTATATGATGCTATGATTTTATTTATTAGTTAAAAAAATTATTTTATTAGTAGACTATCTTCCAATAATCACCAATAACAAGTAGACTATCATGGCAAGAAGTTGAAAATGACAAATTCCAATTCCTTGGTTTAATTTCCTGTAGCCCAATCTCACCCCTGCCACCATCTCTTATGTTCTTCATTCCACTAAATTATATGAAATTTTATTGAATTGTTTAAAATCCACACGTCATAGTCTTATTAGGCTTGTTGTGGAGCTGAGTAACGATGGACGTTGCCGAAATACTGGAGCTGGAGTAATTCGATTAACGAATTCAGACAAAGCCATCCGTTGTGGTCCTGAATCCATTCATTGGGAAGAAGATAAGATAATGATGTTGTGGTTCTGACTTTATTTGTTGGTAGAGCTTGGAGTAGAGTAAATGAGTAAAAGTCGAGAGGATATATGTAAACATTTATTTACACTTCTGTAAATAAATGTTGGCAAAGTGAATTCATTTTAACATTTAATTGTGTCTCTATCTCACCTTGTTAGTTATTGTTGGCAACGTGAATTCTTTTTAACATATAATTATGTATGTGTCCTATCCTTTTGGTTCTCGTTGGCGACATGAATTCATATTAACATCTATTTAATTATTTATAAGGTTGTTGCATAAAATGTTCAATAAATGTATATAAGGAAAAAAAAATTCATATATATATATATGAATTTTTTTAACTCTCATAGATATTCTGCAACATTTAAGTTTTTTTTAAAGTTTTATATAATTGTTAAAAAATAATTTCCTATTATTGTAAACGTTTTTTTATTATTTTAATTTAGTAACAATCAACTAATTTTAAAATTAATTATAAATGTATTTCAAATGGTTTTTGTGAAGGTTATATTATTTCCTTATATCTTATTTGACATTCCAAATATTATTGTTTTTTCCAGGAGAAAGATCTTAATTTTATTAATTAAAACAAAATTATATGTTGTAGATGATGTGACCCATTCATGGGCTAGTTAATAAGTAATCAAAAATTGTAAAAGGTAATGTACATATGGGGAGAAAAATCATGTTTTTCTCCCTTTCTTCTTCTTCACCCTGCACCACTCCCCTTGAATCAGCATCGAAGATATAAGTGCAAGTGAAGTATCGTGCAAGTGAAGTATCATCCTCACGTCGAGGATTTTCTTTAGCAGAATGAGAGTTGTCTAAGGTATGTAGTCATTTGGATCCACAGGTATCCATTGTGTCTGGTATATTTACTAGGTGTGAGTCCATCAAATATTGTGGATGTAATTCATGTGTTTTTGATTCCTTGTTCATATGATTTTCCTCATTGATATGGGTTGTTCCACACCAGCTTCCTCGTCCTCATCAAAGCGTGGTGGTGAAAATTGCCATCCCTTGGCCTGTTTTTCTATTTTCTTCTTTACAAATGTGTTTTCTTTGGCTTCAGGCACGTATTTTGTAGGTGTCATGTTTGCCGATAGTTTCTACATCTAAATGTTGTATTTGGATAATCAAGTGTATGTGTCTAGCACCACTGTTTGTGCTTCAGTTGAATGTGGTCGACAAGCTTTTGTTGAGATCTACTTCTACACATATTCATGCGAATGTGAAAATTATTTTATCTAGTCTTTGCATGTCCATTCTAATGTGTCACCCAATGGTGTTTCTGATGCCTGTAAGGTTTGGCTGGTTCTATAGATGTAATGTGAGGTTTTGCAGATGAACCCAAATTGGCATCCTAGATACAACCATAGTATTTGCATCAAATTCTGCAAACCATGGTGTGATGAAAAAACCCATGGATCTCCAGAACCATGGTCCTTCCCATAGTACGATATCTCTAACATTTGCTGATGGGAATTTACAATGAAAAACCCCTTAGAACATAGGTGAATATGATAGTGAGCACTGCAGTTTGCAAAAATCTAGTGAAAGAGCTCAGCCATTTGCGAAAATCCAGTGAAAGAGCTCAGTGGGTTTCGTGCAGAAATAGTTGAATCGGTAGATAATAGCTTGTTTTCCCAAAATATTACAATGCTCATTTGTTTATGGTATATCTATGTTTAATTTTAGGATGTGATTCAATTTCTCCACAATATATGTACATGGTTTAGTTCCAGCTTGCTTTTTTGAGGTTGAAGGTGAATTTTTCCTTTGGAGGATGTTCTTGAAAGAACTTCCTCCATTTTTGTGCTTTTGATGTATTTATGTGTTTTTGGTTGAATTGCTCTGAGAGCCTCCTCCTGAATGATTTGTTTTATTGTAATCTGTGCCACCTCTCAACCTCAAATTCAGTATTATAGTAGACACATGTAAAATATTGTATTATGTGAGAGGTTTGGGATCCTAGACAGCTCTGCCCCAAAAATCAGATATTGTAATCTAGATGGATATCCAAAATGATTTGGGATAAGATTCTTCAAATGCATCCCATAGTCTATTGTGTGAACCAAGATCAATAGTGACATCTCCGAAAGGGTTTTAATACAAATTTTAAATCAAAAAGGATTTACCAGTGATGAGGGTTATGATTCCGTCTGGAGGTGGCATGGCCAAGCAGCCTTAGGTGTGCCATAATGTAATGGGATATTTGTGGGCTCCTTCAGGAAAATATTTCTCTATTCCCTATAGCCAGACTCCTTTTCGACTTTCTTTGCGACCCCACAGACGATCCTGGGGGTAAAATTCATCACAGCCCTCAGAGTAGCAATCTAAATGGCTACAACTAGATCCTTGGCATTGAGAGCCACCACTGTTGGAGCCGTAGTTTTGGCACCAATCGTTGGTGCCAAAACTGAGACACAAGTAAAACATTGTATTATGTGAGAGGTTTGGGATCCTGGAGATGTATGCCCCAAAAACTTAGATATTGTAATCCAGTTGGATATCCAAAATGATTTGAGATAAGATTCTTAAAATGCATTACACAGTCTATTGCATGAACCCAGATAAATAATGACATCTACGAAGGGGCTTTAATAAAAAAATTAAATAAAAAAAGGTTTACGAGTGATGAGGGTTCTGATTCTGTCTAGAGTTACCATGACCAAGCAGCTTCAAGTGCACCATAATGCAATGGGATCTCTGTGGGCTCCTTGAGGAAACTATTTCCCTGTTCCCTGTAGCCAAACTCCTTTTCGGCTCTCTTTGCTACCCCGCAGACGATCATGGGGATAGAATTCATCATGCCCTTCGGAGCAGTAGTTTTAGTGGCCTCAGCTGGATCCTTGGCATTGAGGGCCACCGCCTTTGGAGCCGCAGGTTCTGCACCAATATTTGGTGCTTCATCATTCTTTAAGGCCTCAGGCATGACCACGACATATGGGCACGAAGCGCAATACACCTTTAGAGCCATGATGGCTACATAGATCCTTTGTAAATGAGGGAGCTGTCAGCTTCATCCGTTTGGGATTCCCATTCAACACCTTCACGGGCTTTTCTCTAGGGTTTATGGAACCTTCATACGTCACGGGCACAGCCGGGACGGGAGCCGCTGCAGGCCCAGTCGATGCCATGGACCAGTCGGCTCCAGATCCTAGCAGAGATCTACCGATCATCTCCATTCCACTATCATCCACGACGAAATATGAAAGAAAACAAAATAAAAATAGTGGATTTGGGAGAATAAGTAAAAGATACTGCGTAAAAAATATCCCAGCAGGAATAAAAACCCATGAGTCGAATCCCAATTCTCTACACAGATCATATATTTCCAACAACTTTGGATCACCTGAATCCCTTCCAGTGTGGTTCCCATACAGCTTGGGTCCTCCTTTGATGTCCATCGCAACAACAATACTCCACTGTCTGGATTCCTTTGATCAACAGAAACAAGCATAAGCTCGATTGTAGCGAATTCAACTTTGCAGCAGGTTAAAACCCTAGCGCACATTTTTGCCCCGCTCTCCGTTCTCCTCCTCACTCACGTTACAACTATTAATATTTTAAAGAAAATTTCATATATAAATATAAACCGTTCATTCAAAAACTTCTAAAATTTTATTGTAATTAACTTAAAATTTTAATATAAAATCATTTCCAACTTAACAAGAAGTATATAAATTTATTAATTTGTTTAAATAAACTGATATTAATAATGAATGAATAATGCCACTTTAAACAAAATAAATAACTAATTTATTAGTTAATTAATATGTTATGATACAAAATGGGTGAAGTTTATAACTTGTTATAATATGATGAAAATAGATGGCTGTGGATTTTCTTTGTAAGCATCATCACCATTTTTTGTAAGTTTGAAAATAACATGTTTTCATGATTGGTTTTAATCAATATATACTTTTCAACAATACAAACAATCACAACATCACAAGTGACCATGACAATGATATTTTTTGAAACCACAATCATTCAATGAAAATTTAAAATATATCAAAAGTCCCTCGTGATGACGATAAAATACAAACAAAATAAACATAGAATTTAAAAATTAATTTACAAATTGATGTTTTATGATCATATAATTTTAAATGTATGTGACTTTAGTTTATGCTATGTACTTCTTTTTTTGCTCTTGTTTTCCGTTGGTTGTTTGTTATATTTGTATGTGTATAATTTTTTTACACATATTTAATCACAAAAATAAGTACTTTGCCAATGTGTAGAATCTGTATACTAAAGTACTGATCTTTAACTTGTAGCACCACTATCAATGAACATTACTTTCTAATTAATCAGTTTTTATAATTAGATAGAATTTTTATGATGATAGAATTTTAAATGTTTGTGTTTTTATTTTATGTAATGTATGTGTTTGTTTTTGTATGCCCTTGTTTGTGTATAAACTTTAGAACACGAGAAAGACTTTCATTAGAATATGTCCTATGGATGGCCATTGCCCAACTTGACTATTGACTTGATGCAAGTCACATCTATGATGATTTTACACACATAAAATACAATATCTAAGAATTACACTTCCAATTAACTTAATGTGTATTAAACTATATATGCTCAAATTAGCATTTAGTTTAACAAAATTTCATTTATTTTTGCAAATGACTATGGTTTTCTTTTGTTAGTAAGTATCATTATTCAATGCATATATTAGAATAAAATTAGTTTGTAAGTATTTTTATTTAACATATATTTATGATTAGTTACAAATGGACATTTCATGATGATAGGGTTTTAAATGTTTGTGTTTTTATTTTATATAATGTATTTACTTGTTTGCAATTGTGCTTGTCTGTGTTTATATGTCTATGAATTCTAGAACACACAAAAAACTTTCAATATAATATACCATATGGAAGGTCACTAAACAAATTGTCTATAAACATGATACGAATAACTTCTATGATGATTTTAAGCATGCATGGTATCCAATGCAAGAGATACACTTCAAATGAATTGAATGCTTGCATTAACTTATCCATGGTCTATTTAAAAAAAAATCACTTATTTTGGGAATTGACCATGACATCATGAATGACAAATTTTTTTCATTGTAACAACCACTATACTATTCAATGTGTATTTGAAAATCAGATTCTTTTATAATTATTTATAAATAATATAATTTCTTTCCTCTTAAATAATCGTAATTTTATTAATGAAAGCAAAATTACATGTTGTAGATAGTGATAATGCATTCAATCTTGCCAATCGAAATTGGTGATCACAAAGACCAAAAATACAACTCCAAGTGGTGGTAAACATGTCACCCTTTTGTCCATTTCCTCCTTTTAACCTTTTGTCATTATGCCTGGTAAGGAGTGGCCATTACAAACTCTAGCTGGGTCCCTTCATTCGTTGTTGGATTTTGCTTATCTGAATATGAACTTTCAGATACACGATGATATTTTGAATCCCCCGTCACTATTACTAGAGTGATTATCTCATGCCTCGATGTGTGTGCTGCAGTTCCTGAAACTTCATGATTAACGCACCCCTTTTCTATGTTTTCCTGTGTATTTTTGGCTTCTTCATTGGTAGGAGGATCCATTTCTTCATCATTCTCTTCTTTATTAGGAAAATTTTCTGGGAATTTTCATCCCTTGAGTTTCTCTCTTGTTTACTTCTTCCTTTGACATGTTTTCTTGGCATCATGACATGAATTTTGTGGATGTCTCATTTGTTGGCTTATTCAACATCTAAAAGTTGTGTTCTCAAAATCTAGGAACTGTGTCGAGCACTGCTTATTCTGTGTCAAGAGAATATGGTCCTAAAATCCTTTATTGAGGTCTAGCTCCAAATACATTTTGGCGATTATGTAGATTTGTTCCTCAAATATTTGTGTATATTTATTTGTGTATCACACTAATATGTTCCCAATGGCTTCTATCACTTTACGGAGCCATAAATGTACGGGTAGATTATGCAGTCTAACCCAAACCAACCTTTGAGATACTACAATTATATTCGCGTCGAAATATGGGAACCAAGGGATGACAAAATTTCCTGCAAAGCCCCAAAACCATGGACCCTCTTTCAATATATATTCACAACCCTCTCATGATACAAATTTTACTATGAAAGACCCCCTGGAGCAAAGCTGAATCTCACAATTTATTGTCCAATTTGTTAATATCCAATGGAAGACATCCATTAGTTTTAGCCAAAAAGTGTTGAATATGCATAGTACTTCTTGAGATTCATATGTTATGAAAAAATAATTTGTTTGTGGTAGATCTATAGTCAATACTGGGATTTGATTTAGTTGTTCCACTATGTAGGTGTTGGGTATATTGTGTTTCTGATCTGGTGTTGTTGAGGCAACACATCTTCCTTTGAGGATATCTATGAAAGAAAAGACTACATATACTTGCCCTTGATTTGATTATGTTCCTTTGGGAATACTAGATCTAGGCACTTCCCTTGTGCCCTTTGAATTTATTGGTCGAGGTGATCCTCCCCGAATCCTCAAGTTTAATATGATGGTGGGTAACGGGAGGATGTTATAATCTTGTAACATCACATCTTCTTGCATCGATTTTCATCTGGAGATTAGACTTTGTAGGAGTAGTGGGATACCCAGAGTGTGCGCGATATTGTGCTTTAATTGTTTGATGTGATTTGTGGCCAAAACCCAAAATAATATTGATTTTCCATCTGGGGATTTGACAAAAATCTGGAAGGCTACTAGATCGAGTGCCCATACTTAACAGTCACACGAATCTTCAGTAGAATCAATGGATAAGCTTGGATCTGCAAAGAGTGATATGGATTTCTATGGCAGTATTGACTTCATAAGTGATGGCCAAACCACCAAACCCACAAACTTTGATCAAGGAAAATTTTGATCCGTCAAAAAACGAAGTAGACTTTTCACATCCAATGCTACTCCTCCATTTTGACAAGCTAATGTGCTCAGGGGATTGAGAATATCCAAATTTGGGATCTTTAACAACGGATCTATGAAATGAAGTTTTCGAGGTGGAATATTCACTTCTGTAGCCAATATTTTTCCTTCAAATCTGATCGATATTTCTGTTGTGACTAAGACCAAACAATTATACGATTTTTGCTCCAGAGTCGCCTTAATCCTACACAGGTCCATTCCCAACTCATGAATGTGATGCCCTTCACTTCCTTCTATTCCATTGTGTACATACAGGCTCAGAAGGTACTCTGCATCGATCATTTGGTGAATGATACTACTAACAGCACAGGCTGTCAATCTTAATCCCTCCATAGGAGACGAGAACTAGAATTAACTCCATTCAAAAACTCCATTATCGGACACACGAGCAGTGAGATCGTGCCCTAGCGATGACGCAGAAGGTGCATTTGATGTCTGAAGAAACCTCACCGCATAAGGAAAGAAAAATGACTAAGAAACCCTAGCCATCACACCGAGATTTTCCTCTTGACACAATTCCGCTATCAATCTTTAATTTGATATTTTAATTAATATATTCTTATCTTAAATTTTACTCAATTTTTTTATTTTACGGTACAAAAAGGGTGGAGTTTATAATTTGTTAAGTCTATTTAGTATAAAATCAAAATTTCAAAATTATTTTTAGTCAATAAATTTTAGAGATATAAATGTCCATGACAATACCACAAGTAACAATAACTATAGATTTTCCTTGTAAGAATCATCACCAGTTTTTGTGTGTTTGAAAATCACAAGTTTTCATGATTGTTTTTAATCAATATATACTTTTCAACAATACAAATAATCACAACATCACACATGAATATGAGGATGAATATTTTTTTAACCACAATCATTCAATGTAAAATTAAAAACATAACAAACGAAATAAACATAAAATTTAAAAATTAATTTACAGATTGATGTTT
Source organism: Pinus taeda (assembly GCA_000404065.3). Classification (NCBI taxonomy): domain Eukaryota; kingdom Viridiplantae; phylum Streptophyta; class Pinopsida; order Pinales; family Pinaceae; genus Pinus; species Pinus taeda. The sequence goes on from APFE030638367.1 coordinate 11,650, forward strand.
TGTGATGATATAATTTTAAATGTATGTGGTTTTATTTTTTTCTATGTATTTGTTTGTTATGCTTTTGTTTGTGTGTGTTTTCTTGTTTGGGTATAATATTTCTACACACATGTCACTTCATCTCACCTCATGTCTCTTCCTTCTCCTTCCCTCTCACCCCCTCTCTATCTATCTCCCCCCCTCCTTCTCCCCCCTCTCTGTCCC